>CM051001.1:34211155-34256155 GCA_027704905.1 Muraenolepis orangiensis
TCTATCTCTCTCTCTGTCTGAAGTTTAATCAAAGGGCGCCACAGCATTCAAGTGTGTGCAGCAGTGTGTATTAAGGGCTATGGTGCATGGTGAGAGCGGCCATAAGCGCATGAGATATGGGTATGGTGAGGTACGTGTCATGAGGTGCATCTTCATAAAAACGTGATAGGCTCTAGGTATTGCTCTGCGGGACTGCAATAGGAGCCCCGGAGCATATGCTGTAGCAGGTGGACCAAAAGGCGGTGCATGAATGAAAATCTGTGCGAAAAAAGAGTTCCTCACAGAGGAACACGGTCGTCGGAGAAATCAGATGGTCCTTTCTTTATTGGTCACTTACATCTACACACACACACAGTGACATAAGTTACTCTGCATTTAACCCATCCTAGTATTAGGAGCAGTGGGCAGCTATTGTATATACAGCTGCCAGAGGAGCAGTGTAGGGGGTCTGTTGCCTTGCTCAAGGGCACCTCGGCAGCACCCAGGAGGAGAACTGGGACTTTTTTCCAAGTACCAGTTCTCCCTCCGTACTTGGTCCGTTTTGGGGACTTTAACCGGCAACCCTCAGTTGCACGCCCCCCTCCTAGAGAGAGGACGTGGAGGGGAACGTTTTGTTGTTCATAGTTTATTGGGTTAGCGATATGATATGTCGCTGATGAATGTGCGTTGCCAGGGCTCTGGACGGTGGATTGGCCCAAGTGGATGGTCAGGGAGAGGGAGAGCCTTGCTGTAATGAAGGGCTCTCATGGCACCTGTCAGATGGGCCATGGTGTGATTAAGAGCTGGCGAGAGGTCCCTGTAAGTGGAGAGGAAGAACCTCGCCAAACCGCTAGCTTACAACTACCTGATGCGGGTGTGTGCTGCTGCTGCTGGTGGCTCTTCTTGTTTGTTGGACCTACTGTACCAGATCAAGGATATATATACATGGGCCCGTAACCATGGGAACTGTGTGTGTGTGTGTGTGTGTGCGTATGCGTGTGCGTGTGTGCGTGCGTGCGTGTGTATGTGTGTGTGTGTGTGTGTGCATGCGTGTGCGTGTGCGTGTGTGTGTGTGTGTTTTGGCAACAACATGACACATCCTTGAAAAACCTTTGTTGCTTTTATTATTCCTATTATTATTTAGCCTCAGTCTGCATGTGGTCTTGTGTATGTGTCTCCGTATCAGATATTAATAATATATACAGTATTTATATCATCACACGACAGGTGATCAACGTGATTTTTTTCCCATTTTTTCAGTTATCATGAATATGTATCGGAGTACCAACCACACTGGGTCAAAGGTCCCACTGATTTATTGTATATTGTGGGCGATTTTTGGTAGTTTCCCCGTGTCATATTTATCAACTGCTGTCACTGCCACTAAACTAATGTTTAGCCATTCCTCGAACCAAAGCTGAAATGTACGAAAACCTAATCGCCCAAAACAAAGAGAGAGAAAGTGTTTCTGATGTGAATCTGACACGACGTGCAGCAGATGGTCCATAAAGGCCTTTAGAAAGGTTTACTTTCTGATATGTTCATGAATGGGTTTGGACCAGAGTCTCATCATTGAGAAAGTGTCTTTGGAGGTGAAACGTCTCGATTCAGGGGAATCGATTAGTCTTCGGAGCACGGCTATATTGATATTGATAGCATCATTTTGACAATGTACACTTAAAGGCAACGTCAATAGAGAATAATGTAGTATTTTAAATGTGTAAATAGGTGAGGAATGTAATAATGAAAATGTAATGTATAAACTGCTCGGCTGAGCAAAGAGTAGCTATGATTTAAAGGGATGAGCTAGTAGCTGATTAGTGTTACTGTCTGGTTGTCTGCAAAAGAAGGAAAACTGTTCTGTCTAATGGTGATTAAACCCAAAAGTTTGTGAGTGACAAGAAATTTGAACATTTTTTATTTTTCCAGGGAAACGTTCCAACAAACAGATTCATGTGACGCTCTGTGTCGCCACAATTAATTTTCATTAAATGACAAAAATCATAATTATTCATGAATATGGCAGCTTTCATAGAGACTCTCAGCCGTGTGAAGGTGACAAATATCGCTAGGCAGATGTCTGTAGCTGTTCTCGGGATGCTCTTTCCAGATCTGCATTGGTTTAATTATTAAACGATAACAGCATAGTAGTAGCACTTGCTGACTGACTTCATCGATTGTTTCAGGGTATTTCAGCCCATAAAATAATATAATAATAGTAACTTTCCCAACCACACAGGAACCTTACTCCAGGGCCTCATGTTCCACACAGGAACCTTACTCCAGGGCCTCATGTTTCACACGGGAACCTTACTCCAGGGCCTCATGTTCCACACAGGAACCTTACTCCAGGGCCTCATGTTCCACACAGGAACCTTACTCTAGGGCCTCATGTTCCACACAGGAACCTTACTCCAGGGCCTCATGTTCCACACAGGAACCTTACTCCAGGCCCTCATGTAAGGTAACCCTAGCCCTAACACTTTGACAAAAACAGAGTCATTCCAGAACCACATGACTCATGCAGATAGTCAGGCAAGATGTTTTGACCATTTCCCAATCACAAACTGAACCCAATCGTTGGCAATTGTGTTTGCCATCATTTTGAAAACTCAGTGTGACTAATTTCAGTCTGACTCATTCAATTCTCCCCTGCAGGGACCTGGGAAGCAGCAATCCCTCCACTGTGACAGTATGAAATATAGATATAATAAATATATATCTCCCCAAACCATCTGCCTGAGTGCCTGTGTATGTGTGTGTGCACGTATGCCTGAGCTGAGTGTGTGTGTGTGTGTGTGTGTGTGTGTGTGTGTGTGTGTGTGTGTGTGTGTGTGTGTGTGTGTGTGTGTGTGTTTAGAGCAGCCAGGGAAATGCTCTGAACGTGAATGTGGGAGTGCATCAACAAAAAGGGGTCTTCTAGATGAAGACGGACAGATGTTCCTCCTCCAGTCGCCATCGCTTGCATTGGACGTGTTTGTAAAAAACAACATGGCTGCCTCCTTAGATTACGCTTCCCCTTCAACCTGCGGAGAGATACTCTCTCTAATGAGTGTCTCTAACACACACACACACACAAACATACACACACACACACACACACACACACACATATACACATACACACACACACACATGCAGGCACATGCATACACACAGTTAAATTATTCATGCGTCAATGACAGTTTCTTCTTTCTATAAAAATGACGTGTTTGAAGTAAAAAAAAAAAAAAAATACACAAAGCAGACTCACATCCGGATGAACTTGACATCTTATTTGCATTGTTGTCGTATTTTGTTTGGCTGTGTGTGTGTGTGTGTGTGTGTGTTGGTGTGCGTATGTGTGTGTGTGTGTGTGTGCCAAAGCTCCCTTGGGTTTCAAAGCACAGAGATAAAAGAGAGCGTGACGCCCGGCAGTATGGAGGCTGTGTGAGGCTGTGTGAGGCTGTGTGAGGCTGTGTGAGGCTGAGCAGCGACTTCGCAGACTTGTTTGCAAAATCTCCGCCGCCTCCGTGCCTACATCACCCCCCCGGGCAGCTGGAGGAGGGGTGCTCCTGCAGGCGTTGGGTGGCAGGCGTGTCTGTTGGTGGTGGTGGTGGTGGTGGTGGCGGTGGCGGTGGCGGTGGTGGTGGTGCATATCTATGCATACACACGCAGAGGGCTGATTGTCTCTGAAACTCTGAAAGTGAAACCATGTCCTGAATCCCTCGGACTCGAGGAGCTGGAGTGGCTGCCATGCCAACAGAGGCTGTGTTTTGTGCATAGCCGTGCATAACTTAATGACAAGCAGGTGCATTCAGATGTTACACACACACACACACACACACACACACACACACACACACTCACATGCATGCAAACACAAACACACACTCACACACATGCAAACACACACACACACACACACACATGCTCACGCAAACAGGCAATTACGCACCCACATGTAAAAACACAAACACACACTCACTGAAATAAGCAGGTGCTACAGGCTACTGTTTAATGGTAGTGTGATATTTTAGCACCAGAAGTCTTGATAGCTTGACTTCCCTAAGGATGGGGGGGGGTGTACCATGCCTCCGAGGGGTCGAGACTCTGCTGTGCGCTCGTACATACAAGCAGCAGCCACAAACTATGTCTTTGAGGCTCGGCCATGCTGTGTGGTACAGATTGGAACGGCATATAGATTATACATGTCTACTAAAAAAAATAATAAACGTCATGGAGTGTAGGATTCAAGATTCAAGAATTGTATTTGCCATTTGCAACAAGTACAATGGAATGCTTACTCCCCATTCCCTGCCGCAGTATGAAATTCTAGATCAATACTATAAAAATACACAATAACAATTTAAAATGAACATAAAAAGAGACCATACATGTAACATATGTCACAGAAGGCCAGTATAGGAACCTCACAACCAATGCCTTAAAGGACGCCTGCCATACGTACCTACAGTGTATTTAGAATATGTCGGCCAAATCGTTACTCTTTGATTTGTTGTGATGGCTGAACCACCATTGGGGAAAGGGCTAACAGAGCTATTGATGCAGGGGCCTGACCTTGCACTGCTTCCACCAAATCGATGGTTACCTCCACCCGGAACCATTTCTGGCGGAATTGAACACACGTGTGAGCTCCAGTCCACTGCTGCCATCATCAATAACATCGATACAATGTGTGCATTGTCCTGCCCACATCTCACTGTCCTGCACACAAGGAGAGGGGAGTTTAAGAAACAAATGTGCTTTCTGTCACTGTGTTTTATGTGGGTTTTATGGTGATGGAGTGGCCACTACTACGCTGAGCAGGCTTTTGCGGGATTTCAACAAAGAGTTGGACCATTACAATGTGGGTAGTATTTGTGAATGAACAATGATCAATTCCCCTCCATTTTACCAGCATTCAGTTGTGCAAATTTGTTCGCCAGCAAAAGTCCGTCGGGTGGCGCGTTTCACAGCGTTTCACAGCGCTTCACAACGCTTCACAGCGCTTCACAGCGCTTCACAGCGCTTCTAGTCATCCGGCAGACTTTTGCCAGCTCTTGGGCTGTTGTTTCAACTGTTGTTCTCTGGTAATGTCACACTGGTTCTCTAGGGCTGTTGTTCCGACTGTTGTTCTCTGGTCATGTAGCACCAGTTCTCTAGGGCTGTGGTTCCAACTGTTGTTCTCTGGTCATGTAGCACCAGCTTCTATTTTTTGTTGAACCTTGCTACTGAAGAAAAATACTTGTAACTCTAATCTTGCACACTCTTTTAATTTGTATTCCGGAATAGATACATAACAAGACTTGTTGTAACAATAATTATTCATGTAATTAAAACACATTTTCAAAAAGTAAATACAGACTACAGAATACAGAAATATAATAAATACAGGAGAGTATAGAGAGAGAGAGAGAGAGAGAGAGAGAGAGAGAGAGAGAGAGAGAGAGAGAGAGAGAGAGAGAGAGAGAGAGAGAGAGAGAGAGCAATTGAGGGAAAGAGAGAGAGCGAGCCGAAGAGAGATGATGGCGTCTGCAGGTCCCTAAAAGGTGTTCAACACAAATGTATTTATGAAAGGCTGTTGGTCACTGCTGACCAACTCCAGCTGTCGGTCCCCCGCAAACCGGGCCACACCGAATGTGCACCCCTGCTTACTTACATAATCTAAATGTGTTTTAAAATACTATCATCCACTACCCCCCACCATGAAACGAGTTACACTAAAGCTTCAGCATGGGCCAAATTCCTCACCTGCATGCACTCCGAGGCAAAGCCAGGATTTTAGACTAGATTTGTCTACGGCTTAACTGGTATAGAGAAATGTCTCCACACCGACCGAATGGCTGGGCTCTGTATCGTGCTACACAATGTTATTATATGAGACACAGTGGGGTCTTCTCGCTTTTTCCTCGCAAGAATAGCACATGAGGAGATCACTTCAGTGATCAGTGGGTTATTAGGGATGCTCATTGTGCACTTTGGTGAATGACTTCCCGGTGTTTCACATAGTTTCACAGTATGCGCTAACTGCAGTTGATGTGTCTTTTATTTACCGCTGCATCATATGCTTGCCGTGTGACATCGGCTCGTTCACTGTTAGCAGAATTATAAGCCACCGCTTGAGCTGCGTCATCGGTGCTAATGGTTCTATAGCATGAAACACTGTGTTGGTTCTATAATGGTTCTATAGCATTAAACACTGTGTTGGTTCTATAATGGTTCTATAGCATTAAACACTGTGTTGGTTCTATAATGGTTCTATAGCATGAAACACTGTGTTGGTTCTATAATGGTTCTATAGCATGAAACACTGTGTTGGTTCTATAATGGTTCTATAGCATTAAACACTGTGTTGGTTCTATAATGGTTCTATAGCATGAAACACTGTGTTTAGTAAAAGTAAATAGCGGGCTGTCTTTTACGGTTGTTGATGCCGTTAACATTTAAAACCCATCTTCCCTTTCTGACCCTCTTTCTCGGTAAAAGCTTTCTCATGATGTGATGTAGTATCTGGAGCTTCGTAAAAGGTCAGAACCATTAGTGCTTTTTCAAAGTATTCACGTAAGTCTTGGCCCACAAAAGGATTATTTAAAAGGTAGACACGCGTCTCGTCTTGCATTGTGTAGCAAAACATAATGAATTGTATATTAGTGTTTACATTGTTCATCACGGTTGGTCTCTCTGCTCCTCTAAATTCATTATTTCTCCTTATTACTTCTGCAGCGTTGTAATGATCGAACCATGCCATGACCTTGTCTGCTGGCTAGTATCAACTGAAGAAATAACCTACTATAGCACTCACTATGCTTACTATGACCACAGCAAAACTAAAGAAAATGCAAAAACAGTAAGAAGCAGGTGAATGTTTACAGCACATTTCATTGCATTGCAATTAAGCTTTTTCCATGTGTGAATTTTGTACATTTGTACATTTGTCTTTAGTTTTAGTTTGGCGCTCTTAAGTGCTGCCAGGGGGTTACCACTGCGTGTACATTCCTCTCACAGAGGACAGAACTCAGTGGAACGGGTGAGTGGGCGGTAAAAGGTGCCACGACGTATTCAACGAGATAACGGTTAGATTAAAACCCTGCAGTGGGCTTTTGTCAGATTAAATAGTTGATACAGGCTGCCTGGGGTCCACTTGTGAGTTCTACTTAAGTATCTGATATGTTCGCACACATAGGCGCCACTTCCTTCTATCCGTCGATATCCCTGTTGTGTATTGCTTTTGGCTTTGGGCGGATCATCGTTTTTTTAAGGTGTCGAGGACTTTCTTTAAAGGCATTTCTAAAGCTGTGGCCCCTGACCCGGTCCCGGTCTGGGCCCTCTCTCACTGTTATAATGAAGCCATGTAACCCCATGATGTGAGCATTCTCCATCCATCTTCTCCCGCTTATCTGTAATCGGGTCGCGGAGGTAGCAGCTTCAGCAGGGGACTCCAAACTCCCCTCTCCCTGGCAACATCGACTAGCTCTGACTGGGGGATCCCGAGGCGTTCCCAGGCCAGTGTGGAGATGTAATCACCCCACCTGTACCTCGGTCTGCCCCGTGGTCTCTTCCCAGTTGGATGTGCCTGGAAAACCTCCCTCGGGAGGCAACCAGGAAGCATCCTTACTAGATGCCCGAACCACCTCAACTGGGTCCTTTCTACGTGAAGGAACAGCGGCTCTACTCCGAGTCTCTCACGAGTGACTGAGCTTCTCACCCTATCCCTCAGGGAGATACAAGCCACCCTCCTGAGGAAACTCATTTTGGCCGCTTGTATTCGCAATCTCGTCCTTTCGGTCATTACCCATTGTTCATGACCATAGGTGAGGGTAGGAATGAAGACTGATCGGTAGATCGAGAGCTTTGCCTTCTGGCTCAGCTCTCTTTTGGTTACAACGGTGCGCCAAAGTGCACCCAATACCGCTCCCACTGTACCTATTCTCCTGTCAATCTCACGCTCCATCCTCCCCTCACTCGAGAACAAGACCCCGAGATACTTGAACTCCTTCACTTGGGATAAGGACTCGCTCCCTACTTGGAGTAGACAATCCACCGGTTTCCTGCTGAGAACCATGGCCTCAGATTTGGAGGTGCTGATCCTCATCCCAGCCGCTTCACATTCTGCTGCAAACCGATCCAGTGAGTGCTGAAGGTCACATACTGATGACGCAAACAGAACCACATCATCTGCAAACAGCAGCGATTCAATCCTGAGCCCACCATACTGCAACCCCTCCCCTCCATGACTACGCCTTGAAATCCTGTCCATGAAAATCACAAACAGGATGGGTGACAAAGCGCAGCCCTGGCGGAGGCCAACACCCACTGAGAACAGGCCTGACTTACTACCGAGAATCCGGACACAGCTCTTGCTTTGGGAGTAGAGAGATTGGATGGCCCTCAACAGTGACCTCCCGCAGCACCCCCCACAGTATTTCCCGAGGGACCCGATCATATGCCTTCTCCAAATCCACAAAACACATGTAGACCGGATGGGCATACTCCCAAGCCCCCTCCAGGATGTGAGCATTCTCACGTATTATAATTTTTTGCTATGAACCGAAAAAAGAGATAAAATGATGCTGAGTATGCCTCATAGTAGTGCACTACAGTCACAGCTCACGTTGACGTGAACACCAATAATCGCTAGACACGCGTGTGACGTGAGGTCAAAGAAACACAACAACAGAAAATGAGAAGGAAAAAAAAGATGTTGCAGACGACCACATCACCATTAGGGTGAGGAGGAGGGCTGAATGAATCACCACTAAGCGTGATTGAGGATTGAGGGCTGTGCCTCGGCCCTGTGCCTCGGCCCTGTGCCTCGGTGCAGCTGCGGCCTGGCGCTCCGCCCCACGTCCTCTTCATTAGGTAATCATGTGCTCTGCCCCTGGGTGTCAACACGCAGCACATCCAGGTGAGTGCTACATCACCCTAATGAGGTAATCGCTACATCACCCTAATGAGGTGTGCGCGCCAGGAACTGAACAAAAAAAATAAAAACATCAACAACAACAAACATATTACGATTTTCCCCTGGAAACAACTGATTCCTGCTAACTATTTTTAATATATTCCTGATTCTACATATGGCAGAGCGAGAAGGTCGCCCGACTTGACCGGTCCATGCTGTTTGATGATATGATGGCGTGGGTAAACAGGGTTTCACAGTTGGATGCTTGCTCTCCTTCTCGAGAGGGAATGAAATGCAGAGGGGAAGGGAGCGAAAGTCGTAATGAGGCACTTTTCTGTTTCCTGAGCGAAAAGAGGTAGAGCTACGGACACGGGGAGGAAGGAGAAAGGTCAGATGGATCCTTTTAATTAGATTGAAGAACCTTAACCAGGTTTAAACTAGCCCACAGTATGCTGTGCAAAGGAACACACACACACATACACACATGTCTGAGAGTGTACATATATGCAGAGCAAATGGCCAACAACAGAGCCCCCACAGATAGACTCCCACACACGCCCACACACTAACATATATATATATATATATATATATATATATATATATATATATATACACACACACACACACGCATGAGAGAGAGGCTAGATAGAGGGAGAGGGAACGAGAGAGAGGGAAAGAGAGACTCACCTTTGGAGAAAAAGACCGAATAATGATGTTTTAAAGATAAGTGCTTTCCAGTCTTGGTGATTACATTTTAAGGCAAAATCAATACGGAATAGAAATAAAACGTTATAAAGCTTTGTCCCTAAAATGCACCACTCAAATTAAGACATGTGTGCCTGCCTACCACAAAACACATTAAATCACTTTGATCTTTACTAATCCAAATTAATCAGAAACATCTCTTCAAGACAAAAACCCTTTATGTGGTCTTTTGCTGAAATTATATTGCATTATCAGGATTCGGGAATCAGCATACAACAAATTAACGTTCAGCGCTGTCCATTGGCCTGAACGTGTCCTGGGCGTGAGCGCTGTCCATGGTCCTGAACGTGTCCTGGGCGTGAGCGCTGTCCATGGTCCTGAACGTGTCCTGTGCGTGAGCGCTGTCCATGGTCCTGAACGTGTCCTGGGCGTGAGCGCTGTCCATGGTCCTGAACGTGTCCTGGGCGTGAGCGCTGTCCATGGTCCTGACCGTGTCCTGGGCGTGAGCGCTGTCCATGGTCCTGACCGTGTCCTGGGCGTGAGCGCTGTCCATGGTCCTGAACGTGTCCTGGGCGTGAGCGCTGTCCATGGTCCTGAACGTGTCCTGGGCGTGAGCGCTGTCCATGGTCCTGACCGTGTCCTGGGCGTGAGCGCTGTCCATGGTCCTGACCGTGTCCTGGGCGTGAGCGCTGTCCATGGTCCTGACCGTGTCCTGGGCGTGAGCGCTGTCCATGGTCCTGAACGTGTCCTGGGCGTGAACGCTGTCCATGGTCCTGAACGTGTCCTGGGCGTGAGCGCTGTCCAAAGGTCCTGCACGTGTCCTGGGGTGAGCGCTGTCCAAAGGTCCTGCACGTGTCCTGGGCCTGTCCAAAGGTCCTGCACGTGTCCTGGGCGTGAGCGCTGTCCATGGTCCTGCACGTGTCCTGGGCGTGAGCGCTGTCCAATGGTCCTGCACGTGTCCTGGGCGTGAGCGCTGTCCATGGTCCTGCACGTGTCCTGGGAGTGAGCGCTGTCCAATGGTCCTGCACGTGTCCTGGGCGTGAGCGCTGTCCATGGTCCTGCACCGTGTCCTGGGCGTGAGCGCTGTCCATGGTCCTGCACGTGTCCTGGGCGTGAGCGCTGTCCATGGGCCTGCACGTGTCCTGGGCGTGAGCGCTGTCCATGGTCCTGACCGTGTCCTGGGAGTGAGCGCTGTCCGTGGTTCTGAAACGCATACGCGACTCTGAAAGCGCTCGCTGTTCAAAAAGAGGCTGCGTTGATGAGGACTGTCAGGTCGATGTCACGTCTTTAATAATACATCAGCATGTGTCCCCACATTGACACGATACAGGGACACCGAACATTCTGGTCTGATGAATATTATATATATATATATATTAAAAATACAGGAATAACAACAACGACCATATAGATAAATAGTAAGATTAAAACATATAAAAGCATGCAAATGAAGGGACAGAGATGTTAAACATAAAAAAACAATAAAAAAAACATATTTATGTATATTTAATATATAGATAAGCTATATCATTTTGACAGACTTCGATTTTGTGATTTCTTAGAATGTGTACACTTGGATCTATATATAGGATTATGTATCCTATATATATATATATAGATATATGCTGCAAAAAACACATATTTAGAAGGTTATGCAATGTCGTACTTCACATATTAGCATGTTTTTAGAAATTCCATTCAATCCAAAGGAGAAGAAAACATGGATGGCGCTGTGTGATTTAGAACCAGGGGTAAATATTGATATGGCCCTGCAGCAGCCATGCATAATACAGTCAATACTCCAGACGAACGCAGAGTTGATAGTCTGTCCGGGCCTTGTTACCGTGACTACAGAAAACTGACCTGCAGGGGTTTAGGGGGAGAGAGAGAGAGAGAGAGAGAGAGAGAGAGAGAGAGAGAGAGAGAGAGAGAGAGAGAGAGAGAGAGAGAGAGAGAGAGAGAGAGAGGGAGAGAGAGAGATACATACATACATACATACATACATACATACATACATACATACATACATATGAGGCAGAGAGCCAGTGAGGGGGAGGGAGGGTTAGAGATAGAGAGGGAGGTATGGAGGGGTGGGGTGAGGGGGACGGCCGGACTAGAGCACATACAGCTGTCATTGTGTTTGTAGTGCAGATGTATCCCATTGCAGAGCAGCATACATGCATGTATAAACAATGCAACAATAAAAACTGTTCTCAGAACAGAACAAACGGAAGTGGAGCGTCCTCCTAGCATCCTCCTAACGTCCTCCTAGCGTCCTAACGTCCTCCTAACGTCCTCCTAACGTCCCCCTAACGTCCTCCTAACGTCCTCCTAGCGTCCTCCTAACGTCCCCCTAACGTCCTCCTAACGTCCTCCTAACGCACTTAAGCAGCAGAATTCAAGATTCAAGATTCAAGATTCAAGATTCGTATTTGCCATATGCAACAAGTACAATGAAATGCTTACTCCCCATTCCCTCAGTATAAATTTCTAAAAGTATTCCGCAGTATGAATTTCTTGAACCCAATACTATAAATAATACTGTACACGATAAAAATGACAGAAAATAACAGAAAGAACAATAATGTGACGGACGGATGACATGTACATGTGTTGAATCGTGCATAAAACATATATATACGTATCAAAGCATTTTAAAGTGCCAGTAGTGCAGCAGCATCATCAAAACAGTGCAGTGCAGAGCAGAAAAGTGCAGGAAATGTAAAGAACCCAGAAAGTCCAGCAATGTAGGATAGTGTAATGTCATTTGGATGACAATGTTACGATAGTGGCAGCACTCCTGGAAGCAGAGAAGAGGTTGAGCGATCAAGCATCAGGTTTTCCTCCAGATAAATAGAAATACACTTCTAGTCAAAGGGAAACCACTGGGGGTGAGAAGGAGATGGGGATGGATGGACGGACGGACAGAGAGAGACAAAGGGACAGAGGTTTTCTTTCCCACAACACATCCAAGTGTGCTGGGAATTAATTCATGACAGTGCTGGAAGTGCTGAAGATTGAGTTGTCTTTACCGCTGTGGGGCTGCATACCAAAACATGCGGGCCTGTTTTCAGCCTGGCCGTCCAATTGACAGGGCTGCATACCAACCTATTGCGGGATGTGATCTGGCCTTGCGTTACAGAAGTCAACAGTGACCTGTTCGCGTTACCCTGGCATGGCATTCAGACAAACAAGTTGAGCAGCAAACTAAAAACTAAAACTAAATGAGAACTCAAATTCACCAGGGAAACTACAGCCCAATGAACAATCACTTCATTATTAAGTGCCTGAACAACACAATCACAATCACAATAAGTGGATGACATGGGGCTTTAAAACCATACATAAAAAAATTGCCTTGGATGGCATAAATCTGACTAAAGTATCTCTCTAATGTATTTCTCTATGATGGGTCTCCTGTCCTCCCTGATCTCCTGACATGAGGCATATTAAGATCCATATTAAGTGTCCATGAACAAATACATTAGGCAGGAAGGTGGCACCAGCCTGTCGTTTCAACAATTGGATGGACGCAATAGCATCTAATTCAAAACTAGAGAGTGGACACAGAGGAGACAGTTGGCCTCCTGTTTACTATCATGGAGCCACTGCCGCAGCTCTATTAAATATTGTCCTGATTATATTCCACATCTAATTCTTACGGTCAGACCCAGCATGTGAACATCTTCCTGGATGAGCTGTGAGTCAGTGGGTGGTGGTGTTAAAGGACCTTTCTGGGTTCCCTTTCTCTGTCATGGTAATGGATGCTTTTATATAGTGCTTTTATCCAAAGCACTTTACAAGTCATGCCTCACATTCACCCATTCATACACCGACGGCGGAGTCAGCCATGCAAGGAGACAGCACGTCAGGAGCAGTTAGGGTTAGGGTGTCTTGCTCAAGGACACCACCAGTTTTTGCTAAGAGGAGCCGGGGGATCGAACCAGCGACCTTTTCGGTTGTGAGGCGACCACTCTACCTCCTGAGCTATACTGTCTCTCTTTATCTCTTCTGCTGTTTCTGTCTGTCCTTCTCCCACCCTCTCTCTGTCAACCGCTCTCTGCCTTCCTCTGTCACCCACCCCAACCCCCCCCCCCCCCCCCCCCCCCCCACCTCCCTGACGCTTTTGCCAACTTCTTTGACAAGAAGGTCAACAATATCCTACCCTCATCACCCGGCCCCCACCCCCCACCCGCCCCCACCCCCCCGGCTGGTGCTCTGTGCACCAAGCACTAGCCACATCTGTCTTCCTCCCACCACTCCCTCTCTACGGCCCTCTCCACCTTTTCCCTCCTCAACA
Organism: Muraenolepis orangiensis; assembly: GCA_027704905.1. Lineage (NCBI taxonomy): Eukaryota > Metazoa > Chordata > Actinopteri > Gadiformes > Muraenolepididae > Muraenolepis > Muraenolepis orangiensis. The sequence goes on from CM051001.1 coordinate 34,225,027, forward strand.
CATTTTTCTCCCCTCTCCCCAAGCAACGTTAGTCACCTTCTTACACCTAGCCGCTCCCTTCACCCGGTTCCCTCCCCTCTCCTTCAGTCTACTGAACTCCTCCCCTTACCCTTTCTTTCCGAGGTCAAGAACTACCGACTGGTTTCCCTTCTACCTTTCCTATACAAACATCTTGAACGTACTAGTGTCTTCAATCAACTGTCCTTGTACCTCAACAAGAACAGCCACTAGGACCCCCGCCAGTCGAGTTTCAAGGCAGGTCACTCGACCGAGACAGCCCACATGGCAATGATGGAGTCGCTTCATGCAGCTAGAAACTCCCTTTCCTCGGTCCTGATACTCCTGGACTTGTCTGCAGCATTCGAAAATCAACTGTCTTTGCGAAACATTGATATTGGTGACACACTCCTGCAGATTCTTCTTCTACAACATCAGGATTCGCCCATTCCTCACTGACAAGGCAGCACAGGTGCTCATTCAGGCTCTTGTCATCTCCCACCTGGACTAGTGCAACTCCCCCCTTGTTGGTGCCCTGGTGTGATGCAGCTCATCTGATGTTCAACTGCCTCAAGTTCTCCCACATCATCTCATGATGTGGGAGACCCTTCGCCGATCTTGACACGGGCTCCCTGTAGCTGCTCACATCCAGTTCAAGACCCTGGTGCTAACCTGCAGTGCACTGAAAGGAACAGTGCACTGACTGGTGCAGGAGGTAGGAACTTCCTACCTCCTGGCTTTGGTCTAGCCCCTGCCCATCGACTTCCCCATCGCTCAGAGGCCCCTGCAGCATCTTCTCTATCCTTGCACCACACTGGTGGAGTTAACTCCCCACTAATGTCAGGACAGCAGACTCTCTGCCCAGCTAAAAACCCATCTTTTCAAGAACAGTACAGTACAGTACATATCCTCCATGAAGGACTAGCCCTTGGGAGTAGCTGGTCCGGCTCAATCGTCGAGCCAGCTATGAAATTCTTTCTTAAATTTCTTCAGTATTCGATTTCGAGGAGAGGGTTACTGAATGCCACCTGCCTCTAGAGTGAGTTAGGGTTAGGGTGTCTTGCACAAGGACACCTTGACAGGATTTTGCTAGGAGGAGCCGGGGGAATGAACCAGCAACCTCACGGTCGTGAGGCAACATGGTTATTTGTTAATAAAGCATTTTCCTCTGAGTATTAAAGGCATGTCAGCCTTTTTTTTTTTTTTGATATGGGTCGTTTGAGGATGTATTCACAAACAACCTATGCTGTCGCTTAGGTTGGAGGACATTTTGCAACACCCATGAAAAAAAAGTGTTAAGATAAGGAACAGCGATGTTATCTGATTCTATTCACCCTCCATTGGGATCCAAATCTGTCTATTCTGTTCTGTTTCATAGGCAAACATATAAAACAACACATTCATTTGATACCACGGTCACTAGACAGGAACGGTTACTAGACAGGAAAATAATGTTGACCATTTTGACAACACTTATGTGGAGGCAGAGTTGCCCCACATCAGACCTGTATTAGGATAAATGTTGAGTGGTTTGGTTGGAGGCGATGTTGCATTGTAACAGCTTGGTTATAGACAATTACTCCCTGCTTCTCATTCTCATATCTAGGCTAAGTAGAATTGAGTTTTTGAGTCGACCGCAGCGAGTTTGAAAGTGTTCTGTTTTTTTGTTGTTTGTGATTGTCATTTTGTGTGTGTGTGAGACGAGTTATTTTGATATATGTGTTGCTATGCTTTATGTAGCATTGGACCTTTCACACTATCAGAACTCTTTTAAGGGGGGGTTGGAACCCCAGCACGCTTGCCTGTCGGACCGCTTTCCGGTTTACCGGAAATGGGCCTATAGAAGTCCCTAATCTGGGGTATGTTATGGTACTTCTGACCTGCCCTGAAAGACAGCTGGGTGGAGCTTGACGCTGATGGGTTCAACATCGAGCAGGCAGAAGAACAACAAGCTCTATTTTAGTCTAGCGGCGCAAATGTGACGTCACCTCCGGTGTCTGGCATCAAGTCTGGTGGTTCCTACACCGCAATGTGAGCACCATGCCTGAAAGGGCAGATGTGAGGGGGTGAGTAGAGAGTAGTGAGTAGAAAGTTGAGTTTAGTTTAGATTTATACATCATCATCTATTTAGAATTCAGGCACATTGATCTACAGCCCCTTGCTTGAAATGTGTAGATGCATCTTATTTAGTGAGGGCTTTTTGCTGGGAGTCAAAACACCCGAGCCAATACACATTGTGCCCCCATCATTTATTTAAGTTGATCTTTTTTAGGTACCTCAGAGCTGAAGCACTGACTGACTGTTGTGTCTCTGCAGACATTCAGTATCTCCATAGACTCAGATACATTGCCATGTCCTGTGCTCTTTTTCATCCCTCAACAGACACCCTGCTCACTAACGCAGGCTGTAATCACACTTTCGGCTCTCCCTGGTCCTTCTCCCGACACGGCGAGACGTGCGACTATGAACTGTTTACCCAGAGTTTGTGTTGGTTTCGGTGGAGGAAGAGAATTGTTTGATATTCTCTCTGCCACATCCCACTACCCAAATGGTGCGATTCTAAAACCGAGACTTTGTCACAACGGCTGTCAAAGGCTGGAGTCTCAGTCTCAGTGTAGTTGGATCTCCGGAATGCAGCTGTGCTGAACCAAACCACTAAATCTGTATGTACAGCAGAATGTCACACAATCTCACTGCCAGTGAGTTATGAATTGTGCTTGTGGTGATTGGTGAGCAATTTAAATAAGTCACAAACAATTGCACCCACCTCTTCAGTGTTTATTAACTCTCTCCTATATTTTCTTCTTTATTCTGCGCATTTTTGAGAGAACCTATAGAACCTGAGGTTTATTGGCAAGGTTACACACCAGTGAGGAAATTGACCTGATGTCGGCCTTATAAGATAAAACATATCAGATATGCAAGACAAACTAGATCAATTGCTATCATATTCGACTAAAGGTCCAGTGCCCACAGACAATGTGTTTGTGTGTGTGTGCGTGTGTGTGTGTGTGCGTGTGTGCACATCTGTGTATTCATATCGGTGTGTATAAAGTGTGTAGGCAGTCTTGCTTGTCCTCTGCAGCTTTTGCTCTCATCTGCAATTCCGCATTGATTCCCTGCCAGGGAGCAGAGCGCCCATAGAGCGGAGAGATTGAGAGTGCTGGACACGCTATGCAGGTACATCATTCGGGGCCTATATCGCCTCCTGCTGGCTAATGCTGCTGCTACTGTTGCTACTGCAGCAGGCTGAGCAGTCTCAGGGAGCTTAAAGGAATTTATTCACCGGTTTTCAGCCAGGTTTGTACCATTAAAATGTGAGTAGTATATGTAAATGAACAATGATCAATTCCCCATCTATTTTACAAGCATTCAATCCGCCGGTTGGGGCATTTCACATAGTTTTGCGTCATCCGGCAGACTTTTGCCGGCTCTAGGGCTGTTCCAACTGTTGTTCTCTGGTCATGTAGCACCAGTTCTCTAGGGCTGTAGTTCTAACTGTTGTTCTCTGGTCATGTAGCACCAGTTCTCTAGAGCTGTTGTTCCAACTGTTGTTCTCTGGTCATGTAGCACCAGTTCTCTAGGGCTGTTGTTCCAACTGTTGTTCTCTGGTCATGTAGCACCAGTTCTCTAGGGCTGTTGTTCCAACTGTTGTTCTCTGGTCATGTAGCACCAGTTCTCTAGGGCTGTTGTTCCAACTGTTGTTCTCTGGTCATGTAGCACCAGTTCTCTAGGGCTGTTGTTCCAACTGTTGTTCTCTGGTCATGTAGCACCAGTTCTCTAGGGCTGTGGTTCCAACTGTGGTCTGCTGGTCATGTAGCACCAGTTCTCTAGGGCTGTTCTTCCAACTGTTGTTCTCTGGTCATGTAGCACCAGTTCTCTAGGGCTGTTGTTCCAACTGTTGTTCTCTGGTCAGGTAGCACCAGTTTCTATTTGTGTTGCAACTTTGTACTGCATAGACAGCCCCGTGTTATGAAAAGCATTTTCCAGTGGAAAGATGCTTCTTTAATGACACTCCATTAATGAAGTAGCGTCAACATGCCACAGGAAGTTGCCACATTCCCATTGCATGGAAAAAAATGTGTTGTTGTTTTTAAAGCAAAGATGTTGCTCTATTTATGTCAAGAGACAAGCAAAATAGAGTTGTTGCATTTGTTAAAAGAAAGCATCATGGGCCCTGCTGACGGTCTCTGGAATTCTCTATGGGTTGTGGGATTGTCCTCATTGCTACACAGCCTCATTGGGTGGTAGGCGTGAGGGGCATGTCCTATCCGCATGCTTTCCCCACATGGAGGCATGTGGGGGTAAATCACATTGAAATGGGCATTATCCAGAACTGATTGCACCACACTGACTCATAGATTTCGACTCTGGTGAGAGTAAATATGTTGTGAAAAGTGTTTTCTGTCAAACCCTACTTATTCTCCACAGAGATATAAATGCACTTAGGCATATTTCAGAAGAAAAAATAAAGTCCAGTCCTGTACAAATCACAAAACTTAGACAGAACTTCACAGACTTTCTCTTTACCCAGGAACCCACTCATGTGAGTAAGGAGATAAATAAATCTCCTGCTGGAGATAAAATATGACTATAGTCACCATTCAGTGTGTGTGTGTGTGTACGTATATATATGTGCATGTGTATGAATGTGTGTGTGTGTGTGTGTGTGTGTGTGAGGGGTGGGGGGCTGGCTTTGTAGGTCTGGGTAAGTGTGTTTATGGAAACTAATAAAAAGGCCAGCCATGAAAAGTACATACGGCCACCAAGGTCAAGCTAATCACAATTTTGCAGACAAAATCTCTCTGCTATTTCCTGTCTGCGGTGCCTTAAGGTGTGTGCGTGCGTATGTGCACTCGTGTGCGTGCAAAAAAACTGTGATCATGTCCTTGGCTGACTCCTCTTCTGTCGCATTATTGTCGGGAGCAACATCAGGATGTTAAGTTCTGCCCCTGCACCGTCAGCTAAATGATTGCCATTTTTCATGACTTTGCCAAGACTCGCTCGCTTCGACTGCGACTGGAACCTAAAACTGCCCTCAAACTGTAATTTACCGTTTCCATTTTATTTCCATCTCATCTCCCCCATTTAAATGATAGCACATACGGGGATTCTGACACTAGCCTTCACATTAGAGCTTTTACCTGAGCCATTCAGGTAAAAGTCAGAGAGCTGAGACTTGTTAGAAATTAAATGCACTTTTGACTTCAGGTGACGAGTTGTTCTCTTACCTTCCTTTGTTGAATGCACTACTGTAAGTCTCTTTGGACAAAAGCGTCTGCTAAATGACTGTATGTCATGTAATGTAATGAAAGCGCAGGATCCCTGTTCGCTTTGCTTCAATGAAAAGCCGTCGCTGTACAACGGGACATGAGAACAAACGCACGGCGGCTCTGATAGCGCTCCGAGGCCTTCTGAGATGAGAAGCACGCGACAACGAATGACTTCAAAGACGCATAATCACAGACAGCAACACATGGCTCGTAATTAAAAAAGGGGCTCTTGGCATTACCACGGGACGTTCTCCCTGTGGTTGGCTGCCTTGCCTCCGCTGTGCTGATTGGCAGTAGCCAAGCTTTTTAAACCCTTCTGTCAAACCACTTTTAAAGCCAACGCAGAGCAGAACTCTTCACCCCATCCCAGAGGCCTCCCCCCCAACCCCCCCCCCTCCCACCCCAGCTACAGACAGACACGCAGGCTTTTAAAAGATCAAAAACCGTATCCAGCACCTCTAACCGCTCCCTCTTTTCCTTTATCCTCTTGAATCCCGTCCCCCTCTCCAGCTTTCTGTGTCTTTCCCCCACTTCCTTCTTTCCAATACGTCTCATCTCCATCACCTCCTCATCGCCATCCCCCGTTGGCTTCTCTGCTCTCCTCCTTTTACTTGACTCCCATTTTTTAACCGCTTCGCTAACTTATGCGCAACGTACGGCTCTCTCATTAGGGTCACCGCCTCCTCTTGAGAGGCAAACTGAAATGGAGAGAACGGGAAACGGGAGAGAGATGGAAAGACTGGGAATAAGAGAGACTTGGAGAGAGAGATTAAGAGAGTGAGAGAGAGAGTAGAGAGAGAGAGAGAGATTAGAGAGAGAGAGAGAGAGAGAGAGAGAGAGAGAGAGAGAGAGAGAGAATACCAGCTATGGTCCTCAGAGCATGCTCTCTGTGGATGTGTCCTGGAGCTGGGGTTGTGCCAGCACGCTGTAACCAACATAGTAAAAAACCCTCCTACTTGCAACAGGTAAATCACAGGTACACTGCAGTAAGAAATTAAGAGTTGTCATTGTTGTTTGGATGGAGAGTAAGCATGCCATTATGGAAAATAGTGTGTGCGTGTCAATGTGTGTTTGTGTGTGTGTGTTTGTGTGTGTGTGTATGTGTGTGTGTTCGCGTGTGTGTGTATGTGTGTATGTGTGTGTGTGTGTGTGTGTTAGGCTGAGTGAGCGTGTGAATCTGCGTGCACGTATGTGTGTGTGTGAGTGTGTGAGTGTGTGTGCTTGTGTGCATGTGCGTGCATGTGTGTTTGTCTGAGCGAGTGTGTGTTTGTCTGAGTGAGGGTGTGCATGTGCGTGCCCATGTGTGTGTGTGTGTTTGTGTATGTATGTGTGCGTTTTGTGTGTGTGCACATGAGCAGGAATGGCCGCCCGGAGAGTCGTCAACAACACAGCTCATCTGCGGTCAGTAAATCGTCGAGCAACGAGATGGTCTGCCATGCTGGCACAGCAGTACTTTGATTAATCAGAGAGCGAGAGGGCTAATGAAGTCATTATCTCCTCTGAGGGGATCGCCTTGACGTTCCCATTTTCGCAGAAAAATATATGATTGATGCCGAGATACACTTGAAAAGGCCTAAGGGTGCTGTGGGGTAATGGTTCCACAGAATGCGGCGTGTGCGTGTAAATGAGATGTTCTGACTTTTAAAACTAAATTGGAACCACGCCCGTGCGGTTGTGCTTTTCTTTTTCGCTGTCCGGGAACAGAAGACTTTTTTCCATTTACATTTTTTATATTTCTATATAGCTCTGTCTTGTTCTCCAAAAGTCTCTCTTTCAACTTAATGTGATATATCTTTGGTGGAGACCTGTCATTGTCTCTCATCTACACAAACCCATACATGAAACATACAGTGCATGTATGCACAACACAAGGCCTATAGGGCAAGGCACAGGGTTTAAGGCAAAGTACAAAGGATCAATGATAACCAGTGAGGAGATAACAGACTGGTCTGGAGACGTGCAGCGTAGAAACACTGACAACATACACTTGTGTAGCACCTCATATATGTATGTGTGTGTGTGTGTGTGTGTGTGTGTGTGTGTGTTTCAAAACCAAAAAATATATTGGGTATTTTGGTATTTCCGTTTTTTATTAAAGGTCATATATTTTTGTTTCCCTAAATTTTAAGACAATCGTAGAGTACTATGACAGACCAGGGAGAGAGATGGAGAGAGAGAGAGAAAGAATGAGGGAGAGAGAGAGAGCGAGAGATAGGAAGAGAGGGAGAGGGAGAGGGAGAGGGAGAGGAGAGAGAGAGGAGAGAGAGAGGAGAGGGAGAGGGAGAGGGAGAGGGAGAGAGATGTGAGATGAAGCCTACTGCCTAAACACCAAACACAATGAGCTGTTGGATGCAGAGTACAGACACAGAGTCTCAGGGGTCTCCACATTTAGATTCTCCCACTCTGAAGGTCTCTTCACACCGAGGCCCCCAGGAGCTCCCAGAAACCTGGCAGAGGAACACAAGATGGTCACCGCCATCAACAAGTTTGCTTTGGCGATAAGAACATTTCACTTGCGTCACACATGTCCTGTCACATGTCCTGTCACATGTCCTGTCACATGTCCTGTCACATGTCCTGTCAACAGCTACGCCAGACCCTGTCACATTTACCTCAACACAAACTCATCCCATACTTAAGAGGGCATTATAACATTACATTTTATTTTTGTTTTCACTAAGGACACCAAAGAATTGGTGTCTTCTGCTCTCTCTTAATTAAGTAGGCGTAGCTCTCATCTTCAAATTGTAACTGTAGCCTCGGAGCTCCTGGCTCTGTTTCCCCTGCTCCTCCCTCATGGTCACGGCTCTGTTGTGAAAAAATGAGGCCCCAGTCTGAGTAACACACGGCTTGGCCCCAGTCTGAGTAACACACGGCTTGGCCCCAGTCTGAGTAACACACGGCTTGGCCCCAGTCTGAGTAACACACGGCTTGGCCCCAGTCTGAGTAACACACGGCTTGGCCCCAGTCTGAGTAACACACGGCTTGGCCCCAGTCTGAGTAACACACGGCTTGGCCCCAGTCTGAGTAACACACGGCTTGGCCCAGTCTGAGTAACACACGGCTTGGCCCCAGTCTGAGTAACACACGGCTTGGCCCCAGTCTGAGTAACACACGGCTTGGCCCCAGTCTGAGTAACACACGGCTTGGCCCCAGTCTGAGTAACACACGGCTTGGCCCCAGTCTGAGTAACACACGGCTTGGCCCCAGTCTGAGTAACACACGGCTTGGCCCCAGTCTGAGTAACACACGGCTTGGCCCCAGTCTGAGTAACACACGGCTTGGCCCCAGTCTGAGTAACACACGGCTTGGCCCCAGTCTGAGTAACACACGGCTTGGCCCCAGTCTGAGTAACACACGGCTTGGCCCCAGTCTGAGTAACACACGGCTTGGCCCCAGTCTGAGTAACACACAGCTTGGCCCCAGTCTGAGTAACACACGGCTTGGCCCCAGTCTGAGTAACACACAGCTTGGCCCCAGTCTGAGTAACACACGGCTTGGCCCCAGTCTGAGTAACACACAGCTTGGCCCCAGTCTGAGTAACACACGGCTTGGCCCCAGTCTGAGTAACACACGGCTTGGCCACAGTCTGAGTAACACACGGCTTGGCCCCAGTCTGAGTAACACACGGCTTGGCCCCAGTCTGAGTAACACACAGCTTGGCCCAGTCTTGAACTAAGCAACACTGTAACTACATCTTAAAATGGGAGCTACAGTGTAGTGCCAGGTCAGATTGCACATTAATGTAAAGATAATATCATTACTTTTTGGCTTATGTTGCTGTTGTTGTTGTTGTAGTTATTTTTAATTGTTTTAATGACTATTTAATATTATGTGATAATGTTAATTTACTGTATAGCAGCACGTCCTGTCAAAATAGTACTGGTTGAATTATCAATCAAGCAGTTCCTGGGAGAGGCCTCTGCCTCTGACAGCAGATTATATCTTCCCCTTCGTCCCGCCCTGGCTCCCTCCCTCCCTCCCGCCCATCCACCTCCTTCTCTCCTCCCTCCCTCCCTCCATCTTTCCTCCCTCCCCCCTCACTCCTTCCTGCTCTCCTCCCTTGCTCCCTCCCTTTCTCTATATGAGCCCAGAGATATGCAGATGTGTGCGCTATGCGTGTAAATGAGCATTGTTGTGTGGGTCTGTGTGCACTTCTGCATTTGTTTCTTCATGCTTGTGTGTGTGTGTGTGTGTGTGTGTGTGTGTGTGTGTGTGTGTGTGTGTGTGTGTGTGTGTGTGTGTGTGTGTGTGTGTGTGTGTGTGTGTGTGTGTGTGTGTGTGTGTGTGTGTGTGTGTGTGTGTGTGTGTGTGTGTGTGTGGGGGTGGGTGTGTTGTGTGTGTTTGTATGTGTGTCTGGGTTTGTGTGTCTGTGTGTGTTTGTGTGCTTGTGCATATGCACCTGTGTGTGGCTTTGTGTGTGTGTGTGTGTGTGTGTGTGTGTGTGTGTGTGTGTGTGTGTGTGTGTGTGTGTGTGTGTGTGTGTGTGTGTGTGTGTGTGTGTGTGTGTGTGTGTGTGTGTGTGTGTGTGTGTGTGTGTGTGTGTGTGTGTTGAGCATCCGTTGATGTGCTCCAGACTGTGAGGTTGAGCAGGCAGCCTTATGATAAGAAACATATCTGTTCCCAGCACCTGCCTGCTGCCAGACTAACAACACATGCCAATTGCTTGTGGATTCCCAGTAATTTCCGAGCTGAACTTCCAGCCGTGCAATCCAGAGATTCTGTGGGATCTGCAGAATCTGAGGCCGTAGGAGTTTCCATGTTAATACCTTGTTTTTGCTCCCTTGTACATCTTAGTATCCCTTAAGTATTAAAAAATGAACGGCCTCAACATTCAGATTTTCTGTCTGCAAATAGGTTCTGTTAAATACAAATTAATGTATTTCTCTGTGTCCTTTTTCAGTATTTCCGCTACAGTTTATATAAGGTATATAAACTGTATATATATATATTTATATATGGTGTCTAAACTCAATACAGCAGTGATCGGTTCAGCAGTCACTGCTGTTCGTTTTCTCCCCACCATCACAGAATATTATCAATAAAGTGTCATGATCAAGCGCTGGTTGAAACCCCCCAAAAAAATCATCACTATCCAATCACCATGCACAATCACCATGGTGACACATAAATCCAAAACGTTTGAAGATATTCTGCCACAAAGCGTGACAATACAAAGGCCATTCTTGTTTTCCTGCATCTTCAACCTTCCTTGCCATCAATCAGTATTCTCAGTGTCCTACTACTTGTCCTGTCTTCACTCCTTCACACAGACGCCAGAGCTCCACCTTAATTTCCCTCGGGATAAATAAAGTCTCTTGAATCTTGAATCTTAGCCTCAATTTACTATTTCTACTAGTTTTACTAGTTATCCCCCACATCACCCACTAACCCTAAACCGAATACAAGCAGAGAAAGCATTGTGTGTGTTGAACAAACCTCTTAGAACCCCTTTGCCATCACTGCAATTTTCTAATCAAGTCTGCCTTTTAAAAGTCCACACATGGCTAAGCACATGCTATCATGCTGTGCTGATGAGAGTAGCGGATGAGCGGTGACTATTAGCTCATAGAGAGGCAGGGCCAGCAGGCTAAACGGAGAGAAGCAGCGATTAGCCAGAGAGGAGAGGACGCCTAAAAGCTGCCCCTTCTGAGACACAGGCCAGGGAGTCACCACCCCTTAAACACACACACACACACACACACATCAGCTCAACTTCAATTGAATTGAATGAGTGGAGCGTGTGGGGCGCAGCTTTTTGGCATTTCATTCCAGACTTGTCTTATCTTAGACCGAGCAAATCGTTTTTGAAAGAGTATGCTTTACTCAGACAATAATTGCACTGACAAACTGACACTCTTGGATAAAAAAAACCACTATCTATCTATGCCGCAGGTATCCATCAAATAAAAATATACTTTTCCCAAATTAGTAACGCATCTGGCTTAGTGGGACACATCACCAAGAGAAGTCCCTGCAATCAAGTTGCTCCCAACACAACAACAAAGACACAAGTTTGATCTCAGCCCGAGGCCACATTTGCAGCGCAAGATAAAACCAAAACAGAGACGTTTCCCCTTCTTATATCACCTCCTCCTCATCCGTACACATCCTGTCCCTTTAAACAAGTCTGGAGTACGGAACGCCGCATGTGACTTGAATGCACACAGGAGGACGAGCGGCGTCCGTGGGTTGTGCGCGCGCAGGTACAGCGGTTCTGCTTGGATGGCTTTGATTTGCCTGTAGCAGCAGTCAAAGTGTGGCCCCAGGAAACGTCCCCCCCGCCTCATTCTCTGAACAGGAGAACAGTAATGGGCTGAAGCGCCACGAGCGGCCAAGCGTACTTTCACTTTTATCCCGCGTGAGAATGAATCTTGCCGCCACACACTGGGATTAACTCAAGGGCCTCTACCATACCACCGAGGGGGGGGATGTCTACCCATAGACATGATGATGGATACATACGCCTGCTACATACACCTGCTAGTTGGTACGGTCCACTGGGTAGGCTGGTAGACATCTGATCTAGTCATCATCGATCAGATGTACCACTCACTGTGTGGCCACTGTGTCAATGACAATTTTAGTCACATGACACATTTTTTTTAACTGCTTGTAATGGCTATTCACACTCACTCAAACTGGTGGTAGAATAAGGTCTCATTTAAGTGTCAGTAAATCCTTGGAACATGGCTCTCTCAATCGAAGGAGAACACTTTTAGAATGGTGGAACTAATAACACTGTCAAATAAAGTGTACTGATGATGTTTTGTTTTGAAAATATTTGGACAAACAGTATGCAACATTTTTAGCTTGTTAAACACAACACACTTTTTTTATTTTCTTGTTTCGGAGGAAATAATCTCTCACGAGCAACATTTATACCAAAGGGAGACTGTTATATTAGTGTTATATTGTAGTATAGCTTAATGAGAAGCACAAGGAACAAGGTTCTAAGAGAAGAAGCTGAGATGCACATGAATAATGAGCATAATGTCCCCCCCCCCTCCCCCTTCCAATAGAGAATAATGAGCATAATGCCCCACCCCCCCCCCCCTTCCAATAGAGAATAATGAGCATAATGCCCCACCCCCCCCCCCCCCCCCCTTCCAATAGAGAACAATGAGCATAATGTCCGTCCCCCCCCCCCCCCCCCTTCCAATAGAGAATAATGTCCGTCCGTCCCCCCCCCCTTCCAATAGAGAATAATGGCACATTTCCCACTGAAATAATTGCCTTTATGCTCTCTTTGTAACTAAAGTCCTTTGCTTTAGTCTCTTGATACCAACACTTGATCTGTCCAGAGTCACACATCGTGATCCCACGGGACAACAACAACAACACTAAGTCATTATTAACAAGTTATTAGACATTCGGAGCATAGAAAGCAATCACCTCGAATAGGATGAGGAGTAGTTTTATATATATATATGTATGCCAATTTAGGAAAATGTATATGAGGTCAGGGAAAGGGAGGAGAGGGGCGGGTTGTGGGTTCTGGCCGAGGCGGCCAGCGGGAGCAAGGCAGGCCAGATAATTATACACCCTGCTGGAGAAACCACTTGGTATTCACAGCACATGCCCCTAAAATATACCAGCAGATAATGCAACACTGAGAGACTGGGAGAGGCAGTGAAAATGAAAGAGAAGAAGAAAGAGAAAGAAATAAAGTGAAAGAGAAAGAAGAGAGAATCAAGGAAGGTCGTCGTCATAGCAGCTGAAGCAGGAGGTAACCAGGGGGTAACCAGGGGGTAACCAGGGGGTAACCAGGGGTAACCAGGAGGTAACCAGGGGGTAACCAGGGGGTAACCAGGAGGTAACCAGGAGGTAACCAGGGGGTAACCAGGAGGTAACCAGGAGGTAACCAGGGGGTAACCAGGGGGTAACCAGGGGGTAACCAGGAGGTAACCAGGGGGTAACCAGGAGGTAACCAGGGGGTAACCAGGGGGTAACCAGGGGGTAACCAGGAGGTAACCAGGGGGTAACCAGGGGGTAACCAGGAGGTAACCAGGGGGTAACCAGGAGGTAACCAGGAGGTAACCAGGGGGTAACCAGGAGGTAACCAGGAGGTAACCAGGGGGGTAACCAGGAGGTAACCAGGGGGTAACCAGGAGGTAACCAGGGGGTAACCAGGAGGTAACCAGGGGGTAACCAGGAGGTAACCAGGAGGTAACCAGGAGGTAACCAGGGGGTAACCAGGGGGTAACCAGGAGGTAACCAGGGGGTAACCAGGAGGTAACCAGGAGGTAACCAGGAGGTAACCAGGAGGTAACCAGGGGGTAACCAGGAGGTAACCAGGAGGTAACCAGGAGGTAACCAGGGGGTAACCAGGGGGTAACCAGGAGGTAACCAGTAGTTATTCTAGTGTGTCAAAAGAGAGTGAGAGAGAGGGAGAGAGAGACTTTGAGCCTTTACTATGAGCCTACCAGCCTTTTGATGGAGTACTTAATCTCAATCAGATTTGATGAAGTTAGAGGCCAGCCACTCTGCTCAGATGTTGGTTTTAAACAAGATGGTGTGTGTGTGTGTGTGTGTGTGTGTGTGTGTGTGTGTGTGTGTGTGTGTGTGTGTGTGTGTGTGTGTGTGTGTGTGTGTGTGTGTGTGTGTGTGTGTGTGTGTGTGTGTGTGTGTGTGTGTGTGTGTGTGTGTGTGTGTGTTTGCGTGTGTACAACAGATAATGTGTGTGTGTGTGTGTGTGTGTGTGTGTGTGTGTGTGTGTGTGTGTGTTCATCAGATCATTCATATGTTAAAGACATGGGCAGGGCTGTTGGGAACTTCATAGCTTCTGTAAATGTTGGAGCGCATTTCATTCAAGGGGTTAAATGCCAAGAAACAATATATAGAACTAAGATGTAAAGCACCAGGCCTGAGAAGGGAGCTAGAGATCCTTCCCAAACAGTCTGAGGTGGAAGCTGGAGAGAGGCTCTCATGGTTAGTCATGTTGACCTTTTCAATCATTTATCAAACGTGAATCAAATATAGCCAAACTGAGATTAAAAGTTGCCAGCCAGTTACAGGCAGACAACAGGGCAGGGCAGACAGACAGATAGATCCTTAGGTTTTATATCCCATTCTAGGTAATAAAGTTTAATATTGGTGTCACAGACACCAATATTAAAACATGGATACTAAATTATAATCTGTCTAGTCTGTTTATTCCATAATAATTCCATCAAATTTACTTATTTTTTCATGCACAGAATTTAAATTTGCTGTAGGGGCTAAACAAATGACTTGTTGGAAAATAAGTACACAACGTTGGTTTAATGTTCAGAGATCGGTCAGTTTAAGTACTGATAGGTCAGTTTAAGTACTGATAGGTCAGTTTGAGTACTGATAGGTCAGTTTGAGTACTGATAGGTCAGTTTGAGTACTGATAGGTCAGTTTAAGTACTGATAGGTCAGTTTGAGTACTGATAGGTCAGTTTAAGTACTGATAGGTCAGTTTAAGTACTGATAGGTCAGTTTGAGTACTGATAGGTCAGTTTAAGTACTGATAGGTCAGTTTAAGTACTGATAGGTCAGTTTGAGTACTGATAGGTCAGTTTAAGTACTGATAGGTCAGTTTAAGTACTGATAGGTCAGTTTGAGTACTGATAGGTCAGTGTGAGTAATGATAGGTCAGTTTAAGTACTGATAGGTCAGTTTAAGTACTGATAGGTCAGTTTGAGTACTGATAGGTCAGTTTAAGTACTGATAGGTCAGTTTGAGTACTGATAGGTCAGTTTAAGTACTGATAGGTCAGTTTGAGTACTGATAGGTCAGTGTGAGTACTGATAGGTCAGTTTAAGTACTGATAGGTCAGTTTGAGTACTGATAGGTCAGTTTGAGTACTGATAGGTCAGTTTAAGTACTGATAGGTGAGTTTGAGTACTGATAGGTCAGTTTGAGTACTGATAGGTCAGTTTAAGTACTGATAGGTCAGTTTGAGTACTGATAGGTCAGTTTAAGTACTGATAGGTCAGTTTGAGTACTGATAGGTCAGTTTGAGTACTGATAGGTCAGTTTAAGTACTGATAGGTCAGTTTGAGTACTGATAGGTCAGTTTGAGTACTGATAGGTCAGTTTAAGTACTGCAGTCAAGATCTGGTTGGGCACAAGTTAATTGTGTATGGAAGGTTACAGTATAAACTTGTGAAAGGCAAAAGGAAGAACTTTGAAAACTTGGATAGGTGGAACCGAAAATAAAATAAAATGAAATGTGTCTCTGTATACTTGCATCTCAAACTTGATGATATGATATTTAGCACGGTACTTAACTCTCAGGAATGTCCCACCTGCCTGCTATAAACACCTAGGAGGGAGAGGTGAGGAAGAGCGAGTTATTACATGCCTCACCAACCCATCTTAACTATTTCATCATCTAGTGACGGATTAGGGACCAGCGGAGCTGAGCATGTGTAGGACTGACCTCATACACGCCTCTGTGCTGATTGGCCAGCTGGTCCAATTTACCACCAAATGTCCCCGCCTCCTGTATATATATATATATTTCCTGTTGTTGAGTGTGAGAAGGAGAGCCCACAGATCTCCACTTGAACCATGGTCAAGATGTCAAGGTCCTCGCTGCAGTGCAAAAGGGTCTTCCGTTGCGAGGTAACGGAAGACCCTTGCCGCCACAAACCACTGCACTGGTTCTCAGGGGTCTGAACACCCACACAGGTACCCACACAGGTAGTTGTTGTAAAGCAGTTTATTGTGTGAGTGTTGGTAAGATGTTACAGGCCAGTGATACGCTGAATGTGTGTGGTAATGGCTGGTTTAACCCGTGGCCTCGATTGCTCTCACGCACCACACCTCACCCAACCCCAGTCTGACTCAGGGCCAGGTGAGGCCGCTTATACCAGCCATCAACCACTCACCTTCTGGGAGTTCTTGTTAGACTCATGTTGACTACCAGTATTTCGATTTCTGGAGAATTCCCCTGTTTGTGATTAGTTCCTCTCCAAGAGCCAGACATGTGTCATTTTTTTGCACATATGGACTATTGACTCAGGCTTTCAGAGTATAATAGGCCTGCTATAGCATTGTTCACCAAGAGCTAAAGCAAATGGATCGAGAGGGGTGCATAGCAGAGGGCAAACACATCACTTTGTTGAGACGTGAAGGGTCATTTATCTTCTCGGCGAACTGCGAGTCTGTTCTCCCCGCAGAAGGAGCTCTGCCAAGGGTAATTGCAAGGCCTCTTACAAACAATTGCTAACAACATTCGAGCAGGCGGCATCTAAACTTTATCGGTTAGTTAGCATTAGCAATGTCGTATAAGCTCTTTTACTCTCTGGGGTCTGCTTTTGAATATGCATGCGAGGCCCCTCCGCCGATAAAGTTAATGGTTTCAAAAGGTTAAATACAGACATTACTACTTCCAGGAGGCTGCTTCTGAAATGTACCATGCAAATATTTACCCGTGGACATTCTCTGGCATTTAACCCCAGTTGGTCGCATTGGAAAGCACTTCGCCATCGACAGAACTCTCTGTCCTCTCGATACAAACAAGGAGACAAGGCTGGTTTGAAAAATAACATTGGGGAGTGACAGGGTTATTCAACACAGCCAGATTTGCGACAGTCATGTGCGTTCTACATTGCTGCGGGCTGAGGAAAAGATGCTCAGGCACACTCCACATCAGTCCAGATAGATAAAGAATGATATGCATTATTTCACGGTCGACACATGGATGAGTTTATCACCATTTTAGTACCAGGAGAAAGGGAAAATGCTGCGACGTAAAATACCAATGGAAAAATATGCCTGAAACACAATAGTTCGGAAAGTTATGGAAATCACATACAGAATACAAATTGATATATTGTTTATGTAGCTGTCCTCCAAAAGATAGTGAATAGCAAATAATATACGTAATGAAAAAACGATCTAGTGAGATACGGAGATAGAGCTAGGACCCAGAAGGTGGAGATGGACTGCCGAGTTGAAACAACAGAATGCCGACCCTGTTGGTCCCGGGGAACAACTCTACTGTGTGCTGCCTGTTGTACAGGATTCCATTCGGAGGGACAAGGACATTGTCCCACGGTGACTGACACACACTTCAGAGCCTGCTCAGCGTACGTTGTTCCGTTGAACTCGTACACACTCCGACAAGGAGACAAGGAGCCCTCACAACCCTTGCGAGGGGAGGCCACAGAGGCCCATAGTGGCTTTGTTTTTTGGCAGACTGGAAAGCTCTTTTTATTTGTTTTACAAAGTTTTTTTTTGCCAGGTGTGTACTGAGTCCCCAAGTGTGTCCTCCAGTGACCTTGTGAAGATCAAGTCTAAATTGGTTGTCTAATGTGTAGTTCCGGTGTGAAGCCGCAGATACACAACAACTACACTACAACTACACTACACTGCTGCTTATATTCACTTGTATTCCCTGCTGTCCTGAAGCCACGACAGCCACACACACACTTACACACATACACACACACACACACTTACACACATACACACACACACACACACTTACACACATACACACACACACACACTTACACACATACACACACACACACACACTTACACACACACATGCACACACACACACACACACACACACACACACACACACACACACACACACACACACACACGCACACACACTTACACACATACACACACACACACACACACACACACACACACTTACACACACACACACACACACACACACACACACGCACACGCACACACACTTACACACACACACACGCACACACACACTTACACACACACACACACACACACACACACACACACACACACACACACACACACACACACACACACACGCACACGCACACACACTTACACACACACACACACACGCACACGCACACACACAGTTACACACACACACACTTACACGCACACACACACACACACCTACACACACACACACACACACGCACACACACTTACACACACACACGCACACACACACTTACACACACACACACACACACACACACTTACACACACACACACACACACACTTACACACACACACACACACGCACACACACACTTACACACACACGCACACCCACACGCACACACACTTACACACACACCACACACTTATACACACACACACACACAGTTACACACACACACACACACACACACACACACGCACACACACACACACACACAAACACACACACACACACACACACACACACACACACTTACACACATACACATACAACAGTATGTTGTTGAAAGGCAGCATAAGGCAGGTGTGTGAGCATATTACCAGTAGGCTGCCTTCACTGACTTACGGCCCATTGAGTGTGTCAAATCAATATTGGCCAATTTTCATGTCCGCGAACACATGATTATACAGAGCAAAAAAGAGCTGCTAAGAAAAGGAAAGTGGCTAAACGACGAGGTCACCTCTCTGTGAACATTCAGGGGGAATGAGAGGCTAGCTCAGCTTGCACTGCATCTAGCACAGCACATGTAGCCGCCACCGACAGCACCATCCATTTCATATAGGAGAGAGAGAGAGAGAGAGAGAGAGAGAGAGAGAGAGAGAGAGAGAGAGAGAGAGAGAGAGAGAGAGAGAGAGAGAGAGAGAGAGAGAGAGCGAGAGAGAGAGAGAGAGAGAGAGAGAGAGAGAGAGAGAGAGAGAGAGAGAGACAGACAGAGAGGGAGAGAGAGAGAGAGAGGGAGAGGGAGGGGGGGGGGGTCCATCTTTAGGTGGGCTTCTGAAAGCTAAAGTGAGAAATCACTGAGCAGCACTGCCTAAATGGACGCCATCTGGCCTCACTAGGGAAGCCATTTAGGAGAAGAGAGCGATGCCTACGGTCCACCCGTGGCAGGCCGGCAGGCCGGCAGGTGAACTCAGTCTGGATCAGAAACAGGCAGACGGACACCTTTATTCCCTCAGCAGTTCCATTCTTACCAAGAGGAGCTAAATGATCTGGTCTCTACCAGAGCCCAGCGTGTCAGAGGGTCTTCAGGTGGGGGCTCACCTGCCCATAGCAGAGATGAGAGGAGCCGGAATGAGCGACATCCCAACTGACACACGCTTAGGCGTCTTGGACGGAAATGGCAGGGAAGGGAAAGCGCCCAGATTGACAGTGAGAGAAACCGAGTGAAAACACTCTACACTCAGTTGGAATACAAGCGGTGAATACTACCTGTGTGGATGCTACTTGTTGCACATTTTGTTTACCGTTTTACCTGCTAGGAGTGCAGCCAAGTGATTTGTGGTGTTTTGATAATGTTTTGATTCAAATGGCCAGAGTAGGCTTTGAGTTGAGCCTATAAGTTAGCATCTGTGTTGATCTGCTAGATTCCCATGGCTCCGGCTCAGCCACTAGCGGAGAACAGGATCGGACTCCTGTGACGACGTCATGATTTGATTGGCAATCTCTAGTAATCCTCTTTCAACCCATTAGTGTTCGCAAATCCAAAACCCTTCACCAACAAGCTGTCTAAATACTGATGATTGAGGCTATGAAGCTCAACACGCTGATCAGCTCAGCCATCACTACCATGTCACCAGCTTGCTGTTGTTTGTTTCCAGCCATCAAACATGTGACAGACTTTGGTCAGAGGCCTCTGTTACTGGGAGTGATGCTGATCGTAACGCTAAAGGCCTATTCCCAGACTGACAGCGGATTCATGTGAAGAAGAGTCACATTCATATGTGACACCATATTCAGCAAGCAGTAACAGTAAGAGAATAAACCAATGTGTGTGTGAGTGTGTATGTACCTTACCTGTGGGTACATATGTGTTGATGAACTAGAATGCTAACATTTTAGCGCTTTCTGGGCATGAACAGTTCCACAAACTCTCTTCTGCAGCAGCCCCAAACGAGAACCACATAATAGTCCCATTGAGATTGTGGTTTCAGCCATCAGCTTTTCATAAGTGAAGTTTGACCCAAGATATTGGCTTGTAATCAAAAGCATAATTTCTGCAATCTTCAACAATTTCGCCATGCTCCCTGCACATAAAAATGTATCAAGAATTTAAAAATAGTTATACAAAACGAAAGTCATTATCTAGAGATGATGACACGTTGAATACTGAGTCAATATTGTTTTAATTACTGTGATGATGTTCATCGGGCTGATCTTCAAGGTTTAATGACTTTATTCTATTTGGTCACAACTCATAACTAAATATTTAAAAAAGCAGAACATCCAAAACATCTGTTTTTTATTTTCCTTTTGGATTTATGTTTATTAAGACAGCAGTATCAGGGGACTCTGGTGTAAATTGTATATATTTGTTGCCAACTTGCAAGCTAATCTCTGACTGTAACATCTTAGAACGCAACCAGCGTTATTTGAAGACCCGAAAGACACACACACACACACACACACACACTCACTCACACACACACTCACACACACACACACACCGGAGTGGAGCAATACCCCTTGTGGTATTGGACCTTTCCCTGTCAAGGAGAGCGAGCAGCGGGGCATATTGTGAGGTGACAAGAGACTTTGAGACCCATTCAAGGTTGGATTTAATTACAGTGTGCATGGGAGTGGTGCACTAGGGCTCTCACCACTCATGACTGGCTGCCACTGACTCTGATATCCAGAACATTGATTCACCATCAACGTCTTCTGTGGCTCTGGCTTTAAATTGCCTCGTGCTTTTCCCACCTCCTATTTGCTTGTATTCCTGTGTGTTGCTTTAGTTCCAAAACATCCTCATAAAGGCGGGGCAGGTGATGCACACTAGAATCTTACGGTTTAGGATATGCACGGTTTAATTGAATCTGTGAATTGCAAACTGTTTCAGTAAACTTTAAATGTGAAGCATGTAAATATGCAAAGCCCAACAAGCGCCCTTGACTCTCTCTACCTCTGACCGCCTTGAGGAAGCTGCAGCCACGGAACGCACTTCAAGGAGGTTCATATATAAATGTGTAAGTTAATGAAGGCATCGTCACCACTACACATCCAACGGTACACTTTACACAGACCCTATTTACCAATGGACTCCAAGATAGCCTGTACAAAAAAGGTGCTACAAAGTGTGAATGAAAGGTGTCCGTATGAAATTCCATTCAGTCCATTACAGAATCAGCCTCTTGTGTGAATCACAAAATGGTGTTACGGGGGACAGATGGTAGTCCAAACTTTCACTTGTGGCAACTGATAAATAATAATCATAATACCTGAAGAGATGTGGTGATTTCACACCACATGGTGTCTGTCACAATAAACGTTTATTAATCTGATTAGAACCAGAACCCATGAACTCTAACACAAAGTTAATAAAAAATGTAATATTTGTGTTGGGAATCATTTTCAATATGTTAATTCCTTTCATTTAATTCTCTAGTAACAGTTATGCAGCAAAATACTTAATTGCAACCTGCAGCTTGCGACCTGCAGCAGGGACCAACAATCTATATTTGATCAGCCTAGCTGCAGCTTAAAAACATGTGTTGAACATTTCAAAAGCCATAAACGTAAAACATTACAAACAGATTGATCAAAAATGATTTCTAAGGCCACCTTGTTTCTTTGTTTTGTGAGCAAACCATGGCGTTTCAGAGGGCTCGCAGCCAGTGAAATGGTGTGTGTGTGTGTGTGTGTGTGTGTGTGTGTGTGTGTGTGTGTGTGGTGTGTGTATGTGTGTGTGTGTGTGTGTGTGTGTGTGTGTGTGTGTGTGGTGTGTGTGTGTGTGTGTGTGTGTTGTGTGTGTGTGTGTGTGTGTGTGTGTGTGTACTAAGGATTACCCATACACAGAGCCAGAGACCATAGCTGGTGCTAATTCATGTTTGATCGAAGCCAAACAATATTTGAACCATGCCAAGCAGTCAATATTAACTTGTTCAGAAACAAAACCCATTTATTTGATTTGTTAACAGAAGTTGCACTTCAAACCTTCTTGAAAGTCATTTAAGGTCCCATCAAAAGCGTGTGACATTCTAATAAGAGTCCAGTGGTTGACCATGGCAGACCACCCACATCACAACAAAACATCAAGAAAATCAACTCCAAGGTAAAAGTGCAACACATTTCCTCCTCCGCTCGCCCACGTGTGAACGTCCTGGCTCTCGGGCCACTAAATGGGACCAGCACTTCTTCTTCCTCGACCCCACTGACCCCGAAACTCAGAGACTTGGAACCAAGCAAACGCAAAGCAAATGCCGGTTGCCACCTCAGGGCGACAGACAGCTGGAGGAATGACTCAACTAGCAAGGATGACCCTCTGGAGTGTACAAATGAAACTTTATGAGTGTACCAACGTGCGCTGTGACAACACTAGGGGAAGTAATAGAATAAACACAATATTTTACAGTAGCTTTTGCTGCTGCTCTGCTCCGCTGCTTATTAAACAGCATATGAATTACAAAGTCTGTGTGCTGAGATTACATTGCATGAATGTAGAAATCCACATCCATCGCTTTACATCTGACACGCGGGAACATTAGTCTGCCTTTCTAATTACAATAGATGGGAACTGTTTGCTGTTTCCTACACCTGCATGAATAAGAGTTCATACGTACATATGGGCTACAACAAACAAAGGCGGGGGGGCAAATGGATTCTGGTTGCAATTAGGATTTGACTTAATAGGTTTGAATCCAGTTGGTTAAGGGATGTGTGTACATCTATGCTTTGTACAAATTAAAAAACATAAACAGAAGTAAATGGTCAACGCTATTATTGACAAAAGTATATTTATTTTTAGCATACCAAGATGTTTATTCTGCAGGTCTGATCCCTGACATGACGCTTGAAGCTTTATCTTACTTCCAGTAGCGTAACTTAGATTAGATTAGATTAGTAGATTGATTATAAGAACCATTTACTTTTACCAGAAAGGCAACAATGTTCCTTATCACAGTTAAAGATGAACGCACCTCGAATATTTTAAATAATATTGAAAAAATGCATTTCTAAACTCAACTTGCTCTTTGATGAACGTAACAACAATATAAACAAGGAATCACAATGTCAAAAATGCAAATGAAGACAAAAGAAAAAAAAAGAGGCAATCAGAAAGGATAATCAGTTTAGCATTAGTAACCAAGCTGAGTCAGTAGTCTGGTTCCCAGTAGTAGGGACTGGATGTGTTGGGCGAGATCCACGCAGTGTGACATTAAAGAGACACCGCAGAGCGGCACGTGCCGCCAAGCCACAAGTCGTTGCAATTAGCATGTGTAATGCGTAGCACGACCTCCATCTTTGCTCTCTCTCAGAACTAATTTGATTCCCCTTTCTCTGCACATATTTCATTTGCTCATCCAGCGCGCAACGTAAACAAACACCCACCCCCCACCCCCTCCTCCCACATATATATACACATATATTGAAATGTTGAGTACATTTTGGTTAACCATGTTGGATATTCTATGGCCGTGGATAAGCACATTATAACATTGAACTTCAAATTCCATGCTCAGGTTGGTTGTCTACTGCTGCATGATGGAGATACGTCCTTGGTAAGACACCAATAAATCATAGTTAGATCACAGATACTTAAGAGGGGGAGGACTAAAGGTCAGGGCTGCCCTCCCTC
This sequence comes from Muraenolepis orangiensis, assembly GCA_027704905.1. Classification (NCBI taxonomy): domain Eukaryota; kingdom Metazoa; phylum Chordata; class Actinopteri; order Gadiformes; family Muraenolepididae; genus Muraenolepis; species Muraenolepis orangiensis. The sequence continues at coordinate 34,248,804 of CM051001.1, forward strand.
CCTCTCTCTCTCCCTCTCTTTCCCTCTCTCTCTCTTTCCCTCCCTCCCTCCCTCCCTCTCTCTCTCTTTCCCTCCCTCCCTCCCTCCCTCCCTCTCTCTCTCTTTCCCTCCCTCCTTCCCTCCCTCCCTCCCTCCCTTTCCTCTCTCTGGCTTTCTCCCTCTCTCTCTCTCTCTCCCTCTCTCCCTCTCTCCCTCTCTCTCTCCCTCCCTCCCTGCCTCCCTCTCCCCCTCCCTCCCTCCCTCCCTCTCCCCCTCCCTCCCTCTCTCTCCCCCTCCCTCCCTCCCTCCCTCTCCCCCTCCCTCTCTCTCTCTCTCTCTCTCTCTCTCTCTCTCTCTCTCTCTCTCTCTCTCTCTCTCTCTCTCTCTCTCTCTCTCTCTCTCTCTCTCTCTCTCTCTCTCTCTCTCTCTCTCACTCTCTCTCGCTCCCTCCCTCCCTCCCTCCCTGCCTCCCTCTCTCCCTCTCTCCCTTCCTCAACTCCCAGCAGAGCGGGGGGCCTCAGAGCCAACTTCTCTGGGGCCCTGGTCTTGCTGCGCCTGAGGAGATGCTGGCCCGGGTAGGGGCGGGGGGTGGGGGAAGAGTGGAGGAGGGGAGGAGGGCTGGATAAAGTCCTCGCACTGTCCCCTTCATTCCTACCAGCCCTGCACATACTGGCAAGAGCTGTCGTCATAGCAACGGGGAGGCCTGCTTATGTCCTCCGGGGAACATCTCCCGATAGAACCCCTCTCACTGTCACCTCTCTCTCCCTGTCTCCCTGTCTCCCTGTCTCACTGTCACCTCTCTCTCTCTCTCTCTCTCTCTCTCTCTCTCTCTCTCTCTCTCTCTCTCTCTCTCTCTCTCTCTCTCTCTCTCTCTCTCTCTCTCTCTCTCTCTCTCTCTCTCTCTCTCTCTCTCTCTCTCTCTCTCTCTCTCTCTCTCTCGGTAAAGGTCGGTCCGTGGCTAAATGGTGACTTTAGCTTTGCAGATAGGGAGCTGTTCTGTCTCCATCCAATACATTACCCAGGCACCTTTCTTTGTTCTGCATGTGTGTGCGTGCGTGTGTGTGTGTGTGTGTGCGTGTGTGCGTGTGTGTGCGTGTGTGTCAGCTGTGCCTGAGTTACGTGATTGGATTTAGTAAATTCCAGATGTTCTCTACCATTTAGGAGCCTGCTATTATTTCCATCAAGCCACATGGGGCTGAGCCTCTCAAAGTATTTAGCGGGGGGGTGGGGGGGGGCCACACACCTGTTGCCGTGACTCTATGAATTAAACCGGCTATTTCTGCCCGTGCAGCTTGTTTAACAGACTTATTCCTCATTCAGTTGCCGGAGTTCAGCTGCAAACGAGGATGGACTTTCCGGAGTTTTCAACTTTTTAATGAGTGGGGAAACAGACCCAGAGAAGAGAGAGGAAGGACCATTTAGACATAGCTATAAGCCATGTGGTGGGGGGGTCCGAGGGAGTCATCGCCGGAGAGGGGGGAGGGGGGGGGGGGTTGATGAAGACACACAAGGCTTGATGAAGAACGATCCTGGTCGCCAGTCTGCCTCGTTGAATGCAGCACACACTAATTAGCTACACGGAAGATGAATTCATGTGAGAGGGCAAGGTACTGTGGAGGACGTGGGGAGGGAGGGAGGGAGGGGAGGGAGGGAGGGAGGGAGGGAGGGAGGGAGGGAGGTGGAGGTTTGGACCGAAGTGGTTTGGATGATAAGAAGAAGAAGAAGAGAGAAGCGAAGGGCAAGGAGAAGAAGAAGAAGAAGAAGAAGGAGAGGGAGTGTAATCCCTTTGATGATAGCTTCTGAATCAAACACATGTAATCCTTGTTAATAAAGGCAGACAGGGCACGCAGCCTAAGGTTCCGTCGCCACGGTTTACCTCTGACACTGATCTGGGATCAGGCAGTTCCACAATGCTGAAGCCCAACTGGGGGGAGACGAGCCAGAAGGCGTGAGCGATGGAGTTAGCTTATTGGTCAGCCATATTGCGCTTGTAATGGTTCAGGTTGTTTCCCCTGTACGACATATCCCCGCCCCCCCAAGCAACATGATTGGCTGGAACGCATATTAAAGCGAATATTAAATAAAACGTCCCGTTCGCCCAGATCTAAGCTCGTCTGCTCGATCGTGAGACTTGACTTTGATACAGCTACAGATTATCAATAGTAAAGGCCTGCTCGATATTGAAAATGTATTTGTTCTCTTTCCAAATGCTAACATGATTGTAAATCAGAGATGTCATGTGATTGATTATCTAAATGTGTGTGTGTGTGTGTGTGTGTGTGTGTGTGTGTGTGTAGCAGCACCATGAACCAACTCCTTATCTGTACCTTGTAACTTGTGTCCAGAATATGAAGCTTCGCTGTTCACCAAACGACTGGAAGTTATTGATGGACGTCTCTCTCCGTGCCTTCAAGCGCTCCGTCTCATCCGTCTAGTCTGTGTTCCCCCGTCACTGAGAAGCCATGCATAATGCGTTTGAACTGCGTCGCTCCTATCGTTCTGCTGCTCTGTGGGAGTCCATCCATTCCACACACACACCACACACACACACACAACACACACACACACACACACACACACACCCACACACACAAGATCGCTGAATGTCACTTGACACCATATCTCATCGTCTGTGAGGCAATTGAGGCACCTTAGCCGAGAGAAATAAAGAGATAGCGGGAGAACGTAAGAAAGAAAGAAAGAAAGAAAGAAAGAAAGAAAGAAAGAAAGAAAGAAAGAAAGAAAAAAGTGAAGGAAAGAAAGAACGGAAAAAATGAAAGAAAGACAATCTGTATCAAGCGTCCTGTATCTCCTTCCAACTCCAACAGTGTGTGGTTAACAATAGGACAACATGGTGTTGATGTTGCATACGGCTGCCTGTAAAGCCTGTTAGTATGCAATTATCGTCCTCATCATCAAGTTTTACAAGTTAGGTTTCTCTTGAAATGCAATTGAGCAAAAATAACTAAAGCCAGTCACAATAAATCACCAAAACGCCATGTCTCTATACATACAAACCCTGGACTCTTTATTGTGCCATTCATGCAGGCTCAATAGAGACATAAACAGTTAAAATTCCACCTCGCAACTGCTTTACGATGATTTCATGTGGCATGTTCTTCACTATAGAGATTATCAAACAGACAAATACAACATGCATAGCCGGCATTTTACACCAGCCTCATTATTTTTGAGGGTTGAATTTGCATAAACATCAAACATCATGGAGATGACATATCTGTTATTATGGGGTATATAAATTAACCTGACCCAGTCTGATTGAAGTTGTTTGAAGGAGTACACGTATTTGAAATTGAATATATGATTTCAATATCCAAAGAGATATATATATATATATATATATATATTTCTTTTTTTTTAAGTATTCAAATATTAAGTGACAGGGTTCTCCCTCATCTTCCAGTCTTAGGTGGATGATAGGGTACCCGAGAGCAGCAGCCCCTGTGGTCCAACCCTCCCCGATGCTCCTCCCTCCTCTCAGGGGATGGCCAAGGTCCAGGATGGGCACACCAACGCATGTGACAGGTGGGTTCAGAGATGGCACACACAGTGTGACAGGCTAACATACTGATGATATATATAAATATATATATACAGTGTATATATACATTATATATTATATATTATAATAATAATAATAATAATAATAATATATATTATATATATTTATTTATTTATTATAAACATTATACACGTGTATAAGGTAATATATATATATATATATATATATATATATATATACCATGTTTCCAAAAAAAAAACACCTGTTTTATAAGGGCAATTTTCCGATCACAGATTGATCTGTTATTGTGTGCCGGCAGCTGTGCGATGTTAGAGGAGAGCCTGGATGCTATGGAAAATGGCAGCCTGACTCCTGGCTCAACGGCTCGACAGGTCACCGTCCACCGGCACCCCACTCAAGGGTTTGGCTTCATCGCAGGCAGCCAGAGGCCCGTCATCGTACGCTCTGTCTCCACTGGTCAGTGATACATGCGTGTGTGTGTGTGGGCGGGTGGGTGTATGTGGGCGCGGGGGGGGGGGGGGGGGGTGATGTGTGTGGGTGGATGTGCAAGAGAGCCGGAGAGAGAGAGAGGAGAGAGAGAGAGAGAGAGAGAGAGAGAGAGAGAGAGAGTGGTGGTGCGTGGGGTGAAAGCAGCGGCTGCAGCGCTCTGTGTAGGTGATGGCTGTCCTGTGATGACTCAGATTGCAATGAGCCTCATGTCATGTTTATGTGTGTATGTATGTATGTATGTGTGTGTGTGTGTGTATTTGTATGTATGTATGTGTGTGTTGTTTAGTATATATGTATGTATGTATATGTGTGTGTATGTGTGTGTTTATATATATGTATGTATGTATATGTGTGTGTGTGTATGTGTGTGTTTATATATATGTATGTATGTATGGATGGATGGATCTGTATGTGTGTGTGTATGTATGTATGACGCGTGTGTGTGTTTTGTATGTGTGTCTTTGTTTGTATGTATGTATGTGTGTATTTATGTATGTGTGACGTGTGTGTGTGTGTGTGTATGTGTGTATGTGTGTATGTATGTATGACGTGTGACGTGTGTGTCTTTGTTTGTATGTATGTGTGTATTTATGTGTGTGTGTATGTGTGTGTTTATATATATGTATGTATGTATATGTGTGTGTGTGTATGTGTGTGTTTATATATATGTATGTATGTATATGTGTGTGTGTGTATGTGTGTGTTTATATATATGTATGTATGTATATGTGTGTGTATGTGTGTGTTTATATATATGTATGTATGTATATGTGTGTGTGTGTATGTGTGTGTTTATATATATGTATGTATGTATGGATGGATGGATCTGTATGTGTGTGTGTATGTATGTATGACGCGTGTGTGTGTTTTGTATGTGTGTCTTTGTTTGTATGTATGTATGTGTATTTATGTATGTGTGACGTGTGTGTGTGTGTATGTGTGTATGTGTGTATGTATGTATGACGTGTGACGTGTGTGTGTGTGTGTGTGTGTGTGTGTGTGTTTTGTGTGTGTGTGTGTGTGTGTGTCTTTGTTTGTATGTATGTGTGTATTTATGTGTGTGTGTGTGTGTGTGTGTGTGTGTGTGTGTGTGTGTGTGTGTGTGTGTGTGTGTGATATCTCCCCTGGCTGGCTGGTCCCCCATCCTTCTGCTCCAGACGGTCCTTCCATTGGAAAGCTTCTTCCCGGCGACCAGATCCTGAGCATCAACGAGGAGGCTGTGAGCGAGGCCCCCCGGGAGAGAGTCATAGACCTTGTAAGGTAACATCCTTTACTGTCCCAGAGGGAGGCTGTAGGCATAGCGGTGGGCCTTCACTATGGGGGAGGGAGGGGGTGAGGAAAGACAGGAGGGGGGGGGGGGGGGCAGGGATGGAAGAATGAATGGATGAGGACAGATATATATATAAACAAATTGTATTGGTGACCATAAGTTACATGGTGAGGTTGTGGGGGAAAAGCAAAAGATAGGAAATGTAAGCGACATAAAAAAAAAACCACATACAATCAGGATAACCTCTCCAAATACCAGGGCTCTCCATGGTGCTATCTAACCTACTCTGTTCTCTTCTTTCTCTCTCGCTCTGTGCCGCTCTGCCTCTCTCTCTCTCTCTCTCTCTCTCTCTCTCTCTCTCTCTCTCTCTCTCTCTCTCTCTCTCTCTCTCTCTCTCTCTCTCTCTCTCTCTCTCTCTCTCTCTTTTCTTCCTTGATAGACACTGCAAAGACTCTATTGTTCTCACTGTGCTACAGCCCCACCAGGTAATACAATCTGCATTTGTCCATCATGTTCCTTTCTCTTTCTTTCTTTCTCTCTTTCTTTAATGATATTGTAAATGTAATGGGCCAACATCTCTATGTTTATATATGTAGGACACAATATGGATGAATGGTTGCATTCTGTCTAATGTGTTTAATATGAGCATACGACACACTTAGTGGGCTAGGACTTGGCTTGGGAGGCACAAGGTCACCGGTTCAAGTCCCCGAAACACCAGGTTACTGCCTAAGTGCCCTTGAGCAAGGCAGCCCTACCCTGCTCCGCGGGCCCTGTATGAATAGCTGCCCACTGCTCAAGGATGGGTTAAATGCAGAGAATCCTTTCGCTGTACTGTACTTGTGCTTTACACTGACTAATTAAAATAATTATTATTATTATCACCAAACGACAGGGTTTTCGAAACACAATGAAATCCAAACGTATTGAGGCAGAAAATTGCAACAGAATAACATTTTTCATTTATTTTTTTCGTTTTCATTTCAAAGTTAGGAAAAGGCCAACATCTGGCGCCATTCCAACCACAAGCCCAATGTCACCACCCAGAGTTCTGTCCCCTTGTAAAACATAAGTCTCTGAAGTGAAGCAGTCTGCTAACACCACAGTCAGTCAGGGCTTGTCGGGCACCAGGTTACACACCGCAAGCGATATGTAACTCTAAAGAACTCTTGCCCTTAAAAAGGCTCATATACAAATAATAGGCCTAAGCCTAACTTCATAACTGAATGATTGAATGAATGCATGAACGGTAGGAGGTTCTCCCCTGGTCTCTTCCTCCGTGGGATGTGTGTTGGGCCCAAGCAGAAACCCATGAGTATACAGACCAACTCATTCCGCTCACCACCTCCCTGGTGTGCAGGTCGACACTAAGCCTACCCCCTTCACGCCACATAAGCTTGGTGTCCAAAGAGCCGTCCTATTTCCTTCAGAATAAAGTACCCCTTCATCATTAAACCAACACACATGTATTGATTCAGCAAGGAAATATAAATAGTTACCTTGTCTCCACCGGACAGTGAGGATGGTGAGGTCTATACGCTATACCAGGACCTTGGTTCTGCTTTATAGTAATGGTTCCCAATAAATCTACTGACTGATCTACTCATATCAACTTCAGTATCCCGATGCATATGATTTCATTCCAAAATCGCAAAGTTTACATTGGTACTGCCTTCTTCAATATATTTGTTAATTACACATATTAAGTTGTCGTGGGATTTCATAAATCTCCTATATTTCCAAGTAGCTTTCCCCTCGTGTCGCTCTGTATCCCTCTTCAGACGAGGCTATAATTAATACCATGATTCATCTTATTATCCCTCCCTGTCTCTTTCCCTTTCAGTCGCCAAAGTCTGCCTTCATCAGTGCAGCCAAAAAGGCCCGACTGCGAACCAACCCGCCAAAAGTGCGCTTCTCCGAGCAAGTGTCCATCAGCGACCCGGACTCAGTAAGACCTACGGCCTCACCCTCCTGCATGCTGAGCTCTTATCTCACCTCCTCCCTCCTTATCCCCGGGCAGCACATTTCTCATGTAGGTTCAGAGCACGGAGAAGGCTCAGAGACGGCCGC
>CM051001.1:34261155-34318655 GCA_027704905.1 Muraenolepis orangiensis
TTACTTCCAGGGGATGAAGTGTCTGTTCCGCATCTGCTTCTTCCCCAAGGACCCTGCAGACCTGCTCAGGAGAGACCCTGCGGCATTCGAGTACCTCTATATACAGGTGGAGCACTTCTTGATTCTTGATGCAGGCTTGGAAAGGTGGCGCAAAGGAGGGATTTTAAACCTGGCACATGTTTGATGATGATGATGAGGATGAGGATGATGATGATGATGATGATGATGATGATGATGATGATGATGATGATGATGATGATGATGATGATGATCAGAACTATCTATCTACTAACTATCTGCTGCCTACCAGAGTGTGCTGGTCGGGGTTTAGGTGATCTCTCTCTCCAGATAGTTGTTCAGTATGTCCTCTCTATGAAGCAATTCTCATTTCTTCTATTGTCGGAATTTGGAAAGCTTTTTAAAAAGTGTCTATGGGTGGTTTTCACCCACGTGACTAAGTCCTTGACAACGGTTGCTATCCGCCATGTTGGAGCCCCTCGAACGTAAATACAGAGTCACAATACAGACGCTCGAGTGAAGAAAACGATGGTTCATTGGGTTCTAGTTGGCTGTGGAAGTAAAAGGACGGCGTAGGACTATTCCGTATACCTTCTGTTAGACATGATCAAGGGGAAGAGTTGGAAACACTTACTGAAGAGAGAAGAGAAGCTTGGATTTCGGCAATAAGTCGAGATGATACAACAACTAAAGACATCCTGAAGAGCGAGCGAGTTTGCAGTAAGCATTTAGTTTGGGGACAGCCCGCTATGAACTGGGACAGATGGAATGTGGACTGGAAACCTGCGCTTAACCTCGGGAAAAGACAATATAGAGAGGAAAACGTTGAGGCGGCTGCAAACATAATAATTTATATAGCAACATGCTACTATATAATACATTATAGTTGTAGATATATAGCAACATGCGTCTATATAATAATAGTTATAGATATATAGCAACACGTTACTATAAAATACATAACAGTAATAAAGGAGCATGTTACTATATAGTAAATCATATACATAGTATAGTATAGTTGGACATCGTATCGTCTCAATGTATGTAGTATTTAGTAGTATGTTCATATTAATATATATAACTCATTTAGCTTTTCTAGGCCTTAAATGGCTGTTTGGTGTAATGGCTGGTCTCCAAAACGAGGTCGCTCAGCACATCTGTAGCCTCACTCAGGGTCAAACACTCAGGGTCAAACACTCAGGATCAAACCCTCAGGGTCAAAATCTCAGGGTCAAACCTCAGGTCAACCTCAGGGTCAAACCCTCAGGGTCAAACCCTCAGGGTCAAACACTCAGGGTCAAACCCTCAGGGTCAAACCCTCAGGGTCAAACACTCAGGGTCAAACCCTCAGGGTCAAACACTCAGGGTCAAACACTTGGAATACTAGCGGGGTCGACACCAAACAGCGATATTTTTTGTAAATATCTCCTCTTTATATGGATTTCGAGACATTTTGCGTACTCGGAAAGCACTGGGATATCTTTAGCTAGATATTCCAAGTCATCCTTGGTTTCTTTCTGTGAAAGATCCATAGAAAAGTAGAAAAGAACGTGAGAGTTAGAGACAAATGTCTTATGTTTACATAGATGTTAACACTGAGAGGGGCTCCAACATGGCCGACACCCAGATATAGACAGCCCTCTGACGTCATCTGAAAACCACCCATTGGTCCAATCCCTCATCCCCCCGACATGGAAGTTGTTTTTACAGGGTGGACTTTACCAACCTGGGAACAACACCGTATGACACCGTATGTGCTGCAATGTTTACACAGAGTCGCAATGACGTCATCAAGGAGCGCTTTGGAATGGACTGGAAATCGGATATCACATTGCGATTGGCCGCCCTCCATATCTATATCACTGTGTCCTCGGCTCGGCCCAATCAGAAGATGTCACTCAAGCATGTGGAGTAAGTCATCACTTCCTAAGCGGGCCCTCAAATTCCCCCGTGAGAAATCGGACGGAAAGTGATGTTCATTTGTACATTGATTTCATTAAGACTATCTCCTCTCATGTGAGCTAGTTCCACTGCAGCATTTGTTCATTAAATAAAATCTCAACGATTAATAATTAATTGCGATAGTATTAAAAACTAAAATTACTCAGTAATCATTTTCCTCAAGTTATAATGAGACAAAGACCATTTCTTTGTGAAATTATATATTTTCTTCAATTTAGTGATCAGTCTGAAAAGTAATTAGAAAGCCAATGAGAAATCCACCAAGGGAGAGCCACTCTACCAGGCTTTACGTCTTCTCCAGGTGGTCTAGTTAAGCCAGTGGGTACAAGGTTGTAAGCCAGGCTAAGTCTTGCTACCGACCGGCGAGGGTCGGCGAGATTGTTATTCAAGTAAATTCTTCACGTCTCATCTGCTTCTTCAATTTTGGCTAATTGTTGTTTATTTTTCTGAAGGAAAGAGTGGGGCCTGGAGCCCTTCCTTCCCCTCACTCTGTTGCCGACGGTGAAGGAGAAGAATGTGTGCAAGACGTTATCTCAGCTGCTCAAGACCTATCAGCACCCTCCACCATCAGGCAACAAGGTGCACCCCCCCCCCCCCCAACCACCCCCCCCCCCGCCCCACCCTACCTTTTTTAATGATCCACTACAGATAGCATGTTTAGTGCTGGATCCCATTTGGAGCAGCTTTGAGTTGTCAACCCTACTCTCTACAAATGCTTGCATTCAATTCTAATGCCATTTTGTAAATGTGTGTGAGTAATGAGAAATGTAATGGTTGGATGTTATCTTAAGCAACCCACTATAATACACACATCTATTGACGTGTGGCATAGACTGCAAAAAAGGAAGACCAAGTTGCTGTAAATGTAGCTCAACAGTGCACCCAAGTGGACGCACAATTCACTGCAAATGAGAGCGCCTACCTAAGGGCAGGCCATTTTCATCTCTCATATATTAGTTTGCAGGTCAACCTTGCTAAACATATTTCAAATCTCAATGTGTTCTACCTGGATAAGTAAAGGTAAGATACTAAATAAATGACAATGATTCACCCATCCTCCCCCAGGTCCCCCCTCTGCAGGGGAAGCTGCAGTACATGCGTGTCCTCAATGACCTTCCACCTTTTGGCGGATTGCTGTTTCACACTGTTGGACTGGTAATTACCTTCTGCATTTATATTAGTCCTGCATTATGAGTTATGCACTCTCAGGATACTAACAATGAAGCTGATTTGGGCTGTCCGATATCGTACTTGTGAAACCGTGTGCCCCCCCCCCCCCCCCCCCCCCCAGGATGAGAAACAATCAGCCACCAGTCTGCTGGTGGGTCCACGCCACGGAATCAGTCACGTGATTGACCTGAAGAACAACCTGACCACGGTGCTGTCCGAGTTCAGCCGCGTGTCCAAGGTCCAGCTCTATCGAGAGAACCAGGCCGTGGCCCGGGTGGAGGTGTCCATCCACGAGGCAAAGGTATCAGAACCTCTGATAACAAAATCCAAAAAAAACTGATACAGAAGTTTGAATACTGTATATATATATACAATCCAGCTCTTGAATTTGATATATATGTTTCTTTACGATAAGAACAGGCAATCCCTATTGCCTGCCCCCTTAACAGTCTCCTAATCCCCCACCCTACCACCCCCCACAGCCTCTGGTCTTGCTTATGGAGTGGCCTGATGCCAGCAACTTTGCCTGTCTCATATCGGGCTACTACAAGCTGTTTGTGGACCCCAAGCGGACCATCTACTTCCGGGCACCTGGTCACTCTCACCTGACCAAAGCTGGTATGTGAAATGTCCCCTTCTGTATATATATCATATATAGATGTATTTTCCACCAAAAAATATACACAGGAATGGGGGAGAATGTATGAAAGTGAATGTATGTATATGATACTGATGATCCAGTTTTCTAAGAACTTTGGTTCTTAATAAATATCAAAAATAGCAAAGAACATACTGCTAAAAATAGCTTTACTACACTGTTTTGTCTTATCGTCCGTCTGGCCTTTCACGGCTTCCGTCCATCTATATTCAAACGACTTGGACATTACCCTGCTTCTCTATCTGTACATGGAGGGAAATCCCCCACGGCTCTGAGCAGATCACCATGGAACCCATCACCCCATTGCGCCCTCTGCTGTCTCTTCTCTCATTTCTATCTTGATTTGTGGAAAGGAGACTCCGTCCTCTCTTAGAGGTAGAAGGTAAAAGAAGGTAACCTTCTGGAGATGTTACCATGCATACTCATAAGCAGTACTGTCCCAGCATTTTCAATGTTCTTTCAATCTGCCTCCATCTTCTGCCTACCTCAATTCAATGTCATCACATTCCACCTGAATCTCACCTTGCAATCTCAAAACAGCGCTTCAACCTTCAGCATCCATCTCTGAAATATTAACGTCTCATGTGACCAGCTGCCAGCCTCCACTTACCCATCAAGATCTGCTTCACCCCGCAGTACTTCATAACTCCTCAAACACTCGAATGCTCTGACACTTCTATCCTCAGATTACAGAGGCTCTCACCATGCCCATCCACGCTCTGCAGCCTCGGGCTCATCAAGCTCAGGGCGACGGGGAGAGGAAAGGGACGGTTCCCACAGGGATCCAGGGCCATCCAGGGCCCTATTACCTGCAGAGCCTCAGCACCTGGGCCTGTGTCACGTCCACCTGCGGGAACAGCAGCAGATGCAGGAACTCCAGACGCAGGCTGAAGCAGAACTTGACATCAACGAGAACTTAATTTCCCAGGATCCCCCTGAGAGACCCCGCACTAAGTCTGACCCCACCCTGCAGAGCACAGAGGAAATCGCTGGCGCTGTGGAGAAGGCCGCAGTAGATAGTTCAGCATTTAGAATCCGAGCTCAAACAATGAGTCAACCTCAGAAAGCCACGCGATACTTCTGTGACTCGTGCAAAGCCAGGCTAAGAGCAGAGGGCCTATCGCCTGTATTAAATGGCTGCGGTAGCTCCGGGAAGCACTGCTCCTCTGCCTGCGCCTCCAGAGATGGGGGTGGGGCTGTGGACCTCATGGCTATACCTCCTCCAGGAAACGAAGAAGAAGATGAAGAGGAAGCAGACAACAGAGGGGGGAAGCTTCAACCACCAACATCTGCTATCGCCGCCCCACCTCCAGGGTTCAGGGACAACAGTTCAGATGAAGATGACGCTAAAAGAGGAAAGAATAAGCATGCTACTCCCGGTCTGGCAGCTGCCTCTGGGAAGGTGGCCAAGGCCAAAGAAGAAGTGCCTGTGACACTGATTGATAACGTGGCCACCAGAACAGTGCGGGACCACGCCCAGGAGCTGGATGATGCTCTGGTTTCCACTTTACAAGCCCTAGAAGCTTTGGCCGCCTCTGAAGACTACCCCCATCACCCCCAACAGCCAACGCAAACTGCAGGTCAAAAGGCTGATTCATACCATGGCCCTAATTTAACTCACAGAATAATCAGTAGTACTTACAGTTACATGTTATTTACAGTCTTTTACATATAAACCTATATTTGATTTGTTGTCATACAATGTAAGCTGTAATTTGAAATTAGCACCTGAATTGAATGTTTGGTTTGAGTAAATAACCTTAACGTATAAGCATAACAACTGCATATACTGTATATATTAACAGGTTCATTAGTGGTCTTTTAATCATAGAAAGATGCTTTATGATAATAATTGCTTTGTTATTCATGTATATTATTCTGACAGTGTTGTGCTTTCTTCCACAGGACTGATTGTGTTAGCTGCCATTACACCTGAGTCTTCTTTGGACTCGGGCCATGAGACCAACTCCTCAGAGTTGACGGATGTCTCTGAAATGATGTCTGCTATGAAGCAGCATCAGAACCAAGCCTACCTACTGGCTCATCATATTAACAAGGAGCGTATATTTTGCCGGCGGGACTTCCCTCTTGCTATTCCCGGCTGTACTGCTCAGACCATAGGTACTGGGGCCTTCTCTGTCGGTCAAATCCGTGCTGGTTTACCTCCCAAACATGTGATTCTCAGCAAGACAGTACCTCTAAAAGTCAACTTAAGTCAACAGACCTCAAGTGTTGTTGGGGAACCGGTAAGCTCTCAAAAACCTATTCAAAGTGAGTCGAAAACTGACGAGCTAAAATCAAAACCAGAATCAACCAAAGGAAATTCTGCAGACCCACCTTCTACGTCAGCTAGAGAACTTAAAGTTTTAGAACCATCATCTAAAGTCCAGGGGAGTAAGGATAAGAAGTTATCCAATTTGGCGGTGGAAAAACAGAGTCAAAAGATATCTGAAAGTATCAAGCGTAAAATACCTACACTTACGAGTAATGAACCCACCGCCAAAGCCTTACCAATCCTCCTGACTGTGGACATAACTTCCTCCAACCAGAACTCCCCAAAAAACATGTGCCAGGATGCCAAGACTGCCTTGAGTGAGACCATTAAGCCTTCAAGCTCTAAAGAACTTCTTTCAATCGATGATCTTTTCTGCACATGTCCAGTACGAGTCGAGCCTGGGCCTCAGCTCAGAGTCAAAGATCCCAATGTTCAGAAGATGGTATTATTTCCATCCTCCTCACCTACAGACGATGAACGTCTACAGGCCAAAGGTCTGCAGCTGACAAATAGTAAAGATCTGTCAGTGCGAATAGGAGGAGCAGACCCCATTTTGGTTAAACGCAGTCCTAAAGTCCAAACAAAGCAATCCCCTCACATACCGGTGAGTTCAAAGACATCTGAGACAAGCGAAGCAGCAGAGGGTAAAGCAGAAGGGTCCCAGAGCAAAGCACACCCTGAGCAACAGAAACCCCACAAAAGTCCCCAACAAAAGTCATTACCTATTTTGGATGACCCAACACAACCCAGCTCCTCTGTAGATAAGGTCTCCACCCTACCGGCCAGTGACTCAAAGAAGCAGAGTAGTGGTAAGGGGAAGTCACACCGTAGTGCTCCATTCCTTAGCTTCAGAAGCCTCCTTTCAGCAACATTCCCAGCTAGAATGCGGCGAGAGACAGACGAGCGGCAGGCTCAGCTGCAGAAGGTCCGGCAGTATGAGCTGGAATTCCTAGAAGAGCTTCTGAAGCCCAAGTCATCCCAAGGAGAGTATAATCCCCAGGGATCCTCACCTGTACCTTCGGGTACACCCTGCCCTTGTCAACTTCGCACCAGTCCTGTCTTGAAGGCACCGGGTATCTCTCGGGAGCAACGGCGTAGTTGTGACTGCAAGAGAATGTGCAGGGGTATGCGTCTTCCCGACACGCCGGTCGGCTCCACTACAGAAATATCCCAAAGAGGCAGAGAAAGGAATATCTCCAAAACCCCGCCTGCAGTCTCCAAAGCTCCTCACACTCAAGGCAGTACACGGAGACCACAGACCCTAGAGCTCAAGACCACCAGAATCCGCTCTACCAGCCTTGAGTCGAGAGAGCCTAGAGGGGAGCAAGGATCCTGCTTGCCCACCTGTACCTCTAAAACGGATTGCATAGGAGCACCACAGTATAAGAAGCTACAGAGGCGTTACAGCATCGGAGAGGTGGACAACAGCTCCAGCACACCGGTATATGCTGAGGTCAAGCCAAAAGCAAAGAGTCTCGAGAAGGAAATGGAAAGAGTGAGAGCCACTGGACTCAGGCTTCCAACTCCTGTGGAGCCAGTCCATACCCAGTCTCACCAAGCAGAGGTGAAGGGGAAAAAGGGTGTATTCTTCATTCAGGGCGAGGAGCTTTTACGTGAGAATAGAGAAGGGCCTGCAGAAGTGCTTCTCACCATACCCAGTGAAGATAGTGATGACAGGGAAAAGTGTTGTTCCTTCTGTTTCTGCTACAGAAAATGTGAGGCAGCGGATGAAAGCAGTGAGAAGGATGAGCTCTCATACTCTATCCCCCTTCAGATTCTTCCAGGAATGCAGATTGATTCACGCACCCTACCCGTAGTCAGCAAAACTCTACAGGTCCTCAATGCAGAAGATTGCAGTGGGGAGGAAGAGGAACTGGAAGAAGAAGAAGAAGAAGAAGAAGAACCACAAACACAGGAAATCGACCTACGGGCTTGTGGTACATTGGAGGGCAGCCTTGCCCGAGTGGAGTCTCTGCAGGGGAAGATTTTTACCCTACCTGACGGCTTTCTGAATGCCCAGCTGGATGCTAATGAGTTGTTAGCTATCCTGCGGCAGTGCGCAAACAGTCCCCAACCTGAAGGTGAGGCCCGTCTTCAGCCCTCACGAGTCACCGAGTACAAGCAAGAGCTTGCAATGCACTTCAAAGAGTTCCGGGCGTCCTGCCGGCGAGTGGCAAGTGTCGAGAAGAGCCCAACGCGTATGCTTGCTGTGGTAACGGCCAGCTTTCAGGTGTTGTGCGACCTGACTCAGACCTTTATCAAGCTTGTTCGAGGTGTGCGCTCAGAGAACCAAAGGCTGCAGCTACTAAGAAAGGTTGAAGAAGTGGCTATCAACTATACTTTGCTTCTACGCGCGGCAGAGGAGTCAATGGGACATTCAAGCAGCCTCCCAACGAAGACTGTGAGCCCTCAAATTTGCAGCACTAGTAACATGAGCTCTCTCACTCGACCCATCAAGACATTGCCCACTCAGTAAAGATACGTTTAGATATAGTGGAGACTCAAGTGTACAGGTGGATGCTAGCCCAGATCATCATCATCATCACTTATTTATTGTTTACATTTTTCAAAGATGTGCTATGATCCATATCAAATAACATTTACAATGCAGCTGTTTATTTTCATGTTTACAGCCCAGTGTATTTTTCAGTGCCATTTTACTGAAAAGATATTAAGAGATTAATGCACAAAGGATAAAGGACCGGTAGACACAGGGCTAATCACCTCACATTCAAATACTTCATAAAGTGAATATGATATACTATTTTCTATGTAATGTATATTTAACTTGTACCTTCTTAGCAAATAATATATGATTTATGTTGAAAAATGTGTGAAAATATTATTTTAAATTAATTATTTTAAAAGAGAAAATATAGAGATCCTAATAAATAGTCAGACATTACTACGTGCTCTGGGCTATAATACTGCAGAGAGCTTATCAAGTAGCGACTTCTGTGAATTAGCTAGTCCAAAGCATTGGTATTATGGATGGTGATGTGTTTGTTTGTTGAATTTCCTGTTTCCAAACACAAAATGGGGATCTATCTTGGCTGTACTGTCTAAAGTACCATCATTAAAAAAAAGGTAATATTATTCAACAGGTGAAAGAGAAGGCTGATGATCAGTAGGCTGATGATCCATTTGAACAATGAACAATATGAAAATCCACCCACTAGTAGATCAAAGTGCAGGGTATAAACCTACTTGCTCTGTGCCATCAATGTAGCTATACCTGAGTTGCAGGCAGTACTGCTGATCTACAGTGGCCTACTGAGTGAAAATTAACTGCATTTACAGTGTCGTTTATTCGCTGTCAGTGCATAAAGTCTAAATACCATCTGCAACCACCACTTGCACAGAAGTACCACAGTGAAACAAATGTGCTAATCTGCACCCTTAGCGCTAGCGAGCGTCTCAATTAGCTACATCCGTGCCACTAGATCGAACATCAACAATCTCATTCAGCAACCGGCATCAGCTCTGAAGTTGTATCTCTGTGTTCTGTTCAGCTTTACATGTGCTGCTGTTGGAAGACTTCACATGGTTCATTTCCATAGACGAGAATGACTTCATCAGTTGATTTGTTTAATTCAGGTTTTCAGATATATAGGCCTATATGCTCTCTATGTGCTGTTATAGACTGCGCAATGCAGCAAATATTTATGAATCACACAAAGTAGTTTTCTATGTATTTTAATAAAACTAACACCACTGTTACATGTTTGAAATCCTCTATTTGTCTTATCGTGTTGTCATACTTCCGCACAGAAAGGCTGTTGCCGGACTAAAACCAGGATATGCTGTTATATATACACAAAGTGCACACAAACACGTTTTTTTCCTTAAGTATTTCACTTGTAAGGTGACCCACAACACAGGTGGGTTGACTAAAACATTAGTTGTTTTGTTTACAATTGTTCATTTATTTTATTTTTGAATGATTTGGACTAAAGTTAGTTCTGACATTCAGATGGTCTCTCTTTCAGACGTGCCAAGTTGAAACTGTAGTTCACATATTACATATAAAACTGATGAATAATCAATTGTGTGAAGTATCAGAGACTGGTGTTTTACAGACTGAGATTGGTGTTTTACATTTGATATTTAAATAAATATATATTTGCTTTGCTTTAAGTCAAGTGTCCATGGAGAATATGGACTTATATGGTGCAGTTCCTGCCTTGGTTTCCAAGCAAAATCGTGGTTGTACACTATTTTGCCAGTGTGGTGTCCCTTTGCTGTTATGTTCCATTAACATTTAGTTGTTTCCTCTTTCACTGGAGCACTTGATTCTCCTTACTGCAATTTCCCTCGAGAAGCAGAAGCTCTTGATGTCACATTTCAATTGGCAAATTGAAATGTGATTGTACCGATACTTTGTACAAAGGGCATTCACTAAATTGAAAGGCTTTGGTGTTAATACTGTGACAATGTTTTGCAATGGATATTGTACATGGAGAAGTAGGCTATTATTCTATACTAGAAATGTACATAGAAACTATGTGTGAGCCTGAGAAATACTTTTAAAACATCCAATACTTTATCCTACTGCTTCACTATTTTATACAATAAAAAAGACAACAACTCTGAGTAATTTATTTATAGACACCATGTAACATAGAGGCTAATAGCAAAACATATATTTTAAAGGATATATTATGAGCATAAAGCATGGAACATGTTTATTTTTATATATACAATAATAGGCTATGTTTTTTCATCCATGCCAGATCATTTTAACATGACGATAAACATTTTCTGTCGTAATCATATTTGATTTGTTTCACCAAAGTACGTGGGTAATTGTGTTTCATTCACATGCTAGGCCTATCATCAATCAGTTTACTTATGCACAACTTCTCATCCGTGTCTTTAATTACTGTCAATAACCTGGTGGTAACTGTGTTCTCTTGTCTATGTACAAAGTAACTCATGTTTTAAGAGCAATAAAATATATTGAAGATATAGCCTACCCTTTCAGAGAATGTGACCTGATGCAATCACATGAGGTAAGTAGCCAATCTCACTGCAACTGCAATCCAAGTTTTTCAAGTTTTTTACAGTAGGCTGATATGACTTTCTACAATTACAGGCTCAAGAATTAAGGTTGATTTATGCCACGTTACAGAAACTCGTGAGTCGTATATTTCTGACTAGAAACTTTCGAGTTACAACCTCAAAGTGTTCCATGACGCCAAACATAAACAGAAGCATGGCTGACCCTGACAAGGCAGTGTTATTTTGGCTCACAATTAGACAATTTACATGATTTACATTCATAGCTGGTTTAACTAGTCTTATTTTAATTAATCACAGGTAAATATACTTTACGTTGCCTTTTACTTGACTTTATTGAGCTTAGCTCTCTTTGACTAGCCTATTTTTCCTAGACAAAACTGAGCTCAATTTAAGATCAGTATGAGATTTTGATTTTGTTCTAAGAAATAGACTTCTTCTTGTCTCACCCCAATACCAATTTAAGCTCCATGATTTCTCTAACTGCACTTATATTGATCTAGTGTGAAATAATTAGCTACTGAGATCACAGTAAGATCCAAAAGAAAACTTGATTGGCTTATACATTTCTCAAACTGGTCTTATTATAACTATTATAACTCACATCTATTATTTTGCTCCTTACTTTTCCTAAGGTTTATGATACAAGGTCAGACTTCAGTAATCTCTAAATAAGAGCAGATTTATTTCTAAAATGACGAAGAAGAGAAGGTTGTGAGTGTTATGTTGGAATAATGGAGAATGAGACGGGAGTTAACGTTGGAGTTGAGTCTACTCCATTTAATGAACACACTGAATGAAACAAGATCCGGTCACCACATATATCACATCGCGCATTGATACCGTGCACTGAGTGTAGTGCCAGATGTAACATTTCCCCCCCCCTCACGGAACCTACGGGTTATAGTCAGTTACAAAGTCACGCAGGTGCTCCGCCTGCTGCGTGCCCGAACTGGGCGGGCTCAGGTGCTCCGGCCTGCTGCGTGCCCGAACTGGGCGGGGCTCAGGTGCAACAACAACCACTGGCGGTGGCCCCAAGACGTCCGGCTGGGCTAGAGGGGCTGGGGCTGGTGCGGCATCGAACCGTGCGACCGGCAGAGCTGTAGCAGCAGGCACACCCAGGCCTGGGCCGGCGGGGGCGTGCACCTTACGCAGGCGGCTAGCATGCCAGCACGAGCCATCAGCGAGCCTGAACGAAGCCGGGCCAAGCTGTTGGCTGACCTGGACAGGGTCTGACCAAAATGACTGGAGCTTGTTGTCACGGTGAGGTCGTCGGATCCTGACCCAGTCCAAGGCAGCCATGGCAGGTGGCCTAGCACGTCGGGCCCTGTCGAAACGGTTCTTCATCAGTCGCTGACGTGTGGCGACTGTGGCTTGAACCGGATGGGCTGGGGCCTGAGCCGGTGTGGGGCGGAGCCTATCTAGAGGCAGCTGAAGCTCCCGCCCCAGCATGAGGGAGGCTGGGGAGACTCCTGTGGTGGCGTGTCGGGTGGCCTGGTAATGCAGCAGCGTCTGGAGGAGGCTGTTGATGAGCGTGTAACCTTGTGCCAGGTGGGCCCTGATGCCATTTTTTAGTGACTGATTCAGCCGTTCCAACCGTTTGCCGCTGGGTTGTAGAACGCTGTGCGAATGTGGCGGATCCCTTTCCCCTCCAGATAAGAGGACAGTTTGTGGGAGACCGTTTGGGGACCATTGTCGGTTGTGATCCTCTTGGGCAGGCCCCAACGCGCGAACAGGGAGTCAAGAATGTCAACCAACACCATGGCTGTGACCGAGCCCACAGGTATTACCTCCGGCCACTTAGAGTGCAGGTCGTAGATCACGACGAGGAAACGCTGGTGATGCGGTACCCCGTGCAGTTCGCCGCAGATGTCGAGTTGCAGGTGCTCCCAGGGTTGGGATGGCCAGTCCAACGGCTGCATGCCTGGTCTTGCCACTAAGAAGGCAAGCGGTGCAGTCCTTAACCAGGGTCTCGATTTCCCTGTCGATGCCTGGCCACCACACCAAATCACGGCACCGCTGCTTGAGCCTGACTATGCCCAAGTGGCCCTCGTGCGCCATAGTCAGGATACGCGCCCGAAGGGCACTCGGGACCACCGCGCAGAGCCCGCGAGCGATGCAGGTGTCGTTCCAGCATGACAGTTCATCCCTGACCCTGAAGTAGGGAAGCAGCTCATCAGCTACCCTTGTCGGTCAGCCCTGTCTGATGTAGGCCGAGAGTGTAGTGAGGGTGGGGTCGTCAGCTGAGACGTCTTGGAGCTCCTTCAGCGACACTGTCTCCTGAAGAGGTGTGTGGAGGAGCTGGACGAGGTCGTGCTCGGCCTGGTCCCGTTCAGGGGTCGAAGGTGGGTCTGAGGGTGGGTTGGGGATTGAGCGTGACAGCAGGTCAGCCACCACGTTGTCCCGGCCTGGCATGAACTGTAGGCAGAAGTTGTACTGCTGCAGGCGGTCGACCCAACGGTGGAGAGTGGTCTGTGGCCGGTGCCTGGAGTGGCCAGGAGGGTGGTGAGGGACTGGTGGTCCGTCCTCAATGTGAATGAGCGTCCAAAGAGGTACATGTGCCAGCGTTCACATTCCCAGAGGCACGCTAGGGCTTCCCGCTCCCCCACCGAGTACCTCTGTTCTGTGGGGCTGAGAGCCCGTGAGGCGAAGGCGATCGGCCTCTCGACCCCCTTTTGCAGCTGGGACATCACCGCACCAATGGCCGTGGTGGAGGCGTCGCATGTGACGAGGGTGGGGCTGGCCAGGTACGCTAGGACCGGTAGTGAGGTGAGCTGGGCCTTCAGGAGGCGCACGGCGTCCGAGCAGGCAGGCGTCCAGAGCCAGGGCTCGCCCTGTTTCAGCAGCTGGCGCAGTGGGGTGGTCGAGCCGAGTACTGTGGCAGGAAGCGGAGGTAGAACGCCGTCATTCCCAGGAAGGAGGCTAACTGAGCAGCTGAGGTGGGCTCCGGGACACGGTGGATGGCCTCCGTGTTTGAGTAGAGTGGGTATATGCCGTCAGCCGAGAGGCGGAACCCCACAAACTCAACGGCTGGGGCGGCGAAGACACACTTCTCACCGTTGAGTGTGAGGTGGTGCTTGGCCAGTGCACCGAACACGCTGTGGAGGCGCTCATCGTGGCTCTCGACGGTGGCCCCGTGAACCACGATGTCGTCAAGGCAGATGGCCACACCCGGGATGCCAGGAAAGTTGGAGGCCATGATCTTTTGGAAGCAGCTGGGGGCAGAGCTTAGACCAAAAGCCATGCGTTTGAAACGGAAGACCCCTTTGTGGGTGATAAACGCAGTGAGGTTGCGGCTCTCGGGGTGTAGTGGCACCTGGAGGTAGCCCTGGCAGAGGTCCAGCTTGGAGAACACAGTGGACCCGTAGAACTAGGCGGTGAGCTCCTCTGACGTTGGCAAGGGGTATTTGTCGGGAAAGATAGCCTTGTTTACTGCTCTCAAGTCCACGCAGAGTCGCAGCCCCCCAGACTTCTTCTTTGCCACCACGATGTTGGAGATCCAGGGCGACGCATTCACCTGCTCAATGATGTCGCCATCGAGCATGCTCTGTAGCTCAGAGGAGATGTCATCGCGGAGGGCCAGTGGGGAGCGGCGGAGGGGCTAAATGACAGGTGTCACCTGCGGGTCTACCAGGGGCTGGTGAACCTATTGAACCTGAAGACTGGCAGTGTCTTCTCTCCGTATTTCACGGGAAGCTGTAGGGAGCCCACAATGTCAATCTTGGAGTTAGCATAGCCACGCAGCGTGGTGGTGGGCGTGCCCAGTGGCTCGTGGGAGAAGAACTGTTTATAAGTCACCCAGTTCAGGAGGGACACCGTAGCACCCGTGTCTAGGAGGAGGGGCAGAGTGACATCACCAAACCATCAATGAACATGTTTTAAATGGCACTCGTCCTGAGTTGACATTGTGGATGATCGTGGTAGGTGGTTGGGAGGCTCTAGCTGGGGCAGACCTACAGACTTTGTGGAAGTGATTCAGCCTCCCGCAGTTGGAGCAGGTTTTACCACGAGCAGGACAGGTCTGAGCTCTTGAGTTGTGTGCAGGAGAGCCACAATTCCCACACGGCTGGTGTGGGCGGTCACGTGACTGAGAGGCTAGTTGTACACTCTCCCCGCTGCTGTCTGCACTCACGTGGAGGAGGGGCGTCAGTGAGTTGCGCGCGCCCGCTGTCTCGTCCGCTGCTAGCGAGTTGGAAGAAGCCGACAATGTAGCTGCACATTCGAGAGCCGATTCAACCTGAACGGCTAGGTGTAGAGCTGCTGCTAGTGTCACGTCATCGTTTTCCATCAACAATCTTTCCCTAATCTTGTCACAGTTCGTGTGCAGTATGAGGTGGTCTCTGATCAGTTCGTCTTGTAACGCGCCAAACTTGCACGAGCTCGCCAAACCTCGTAGATCAGCCACGTACTGCGTCACCGACTCACCCGGCCGCTGGTGCCTCCGTCCGAATATGACGCGGCGGAGGAGAGCACTTTGTGGGGTGGCGAAATGACTCCTCAGTAGGGCCACAGTCTCTGTGTAACCCGCTGCAGGGCCGAGAGTTTCAAACACACGCTGCCCCTCTGCTCCTAGACAGTGCAGCAGCACGTTTCCTCTCCGCGGACACTCTCTCCAAGCCGGCAGCTAGGATATAAGTCTCGAACGAGGAAATCCAGCGGGGCCACGGCATCAGTGGCTCGCCCGGCGTGGCTAGGAAGGGAGAGGATGGTGGTATCCAACAATCAGCCATTCTCGTCGCCAATGATATGTTCGAATAATGGAGAATGAGACTGGAGTTAACGTAACGAGTTGAGCCTACTCCATTTAACGAACACACTGAATGAAACGAGATCCGGTCACCACATATAAAACATCGCGCATTGATACCGTGCACTGAGTGTAGTGCCAGATGTAACAGTGAGAAGCACAATATTCCTCAGTTATAGCTCACTAGTTACACAACATCTCCTTATGCTGCTTCAAATGTGTCTGGGTTTTACACGACCTCACTAACATCCCCACCATCCACCAAACTTCACTCCACTTTTACAACCACCAGCCGCCACTGCTACAAACAACACTAAACTAGAACAATACTGTACACAATCAAAAACAACAATCAAGTGACTGATGGGTGATTTATACATATGGTGAATTTTGCAAAAAGTATTTATAAAATGTAGTACTAGTAGTGCAGCAGCATCATGAATACAGTGTAGTACAGTTACTGTAATGACTCCAGAAAGTCCAGTATGATAGTGTAGTGTACTTTTTATTTGTTTTGTAGTGTATTATTTTAATAGTGTCTTTTGTTACTCAGCATTGTAAGAGCCATGTGTTTAGATAAACATCTACTAGCGGCCACCAGGCGCCACTAGGACACGGGAACGTGACCACATGGAGCGTCTGGCTTCCAACTCGTGACGTGACCGTGACCAATAGGAGTAGTAGATGTTTGTTGTACCGTGACCAATAGGAGTAGTAGATGTTTGTTGTACTACTTCCTATATAATGTTTGGTAACCAAATTGGCCCGGTAGGCTCCATCTTGCTGCAGTTGATGAATTATTTGATGCTTTGTGTCAATCAAATATATTGAACTTAGCAGCCGGACCTCTGCGAAAGATTTTCCACCCGAGTAGAAATGATACTACAATAGTGTAATGTTATATGGAAGACAATGTTATAATATGATAGTGGCAGCACTACTAGCAGTTTAGTAGGCGCACTGCCTGTGGATAAAAACTGTCCTTGAACCTGATAGTCCTTCATAAATTCATTCATTCATATGTATGAATGTATAGGGGGGGTAACAGATTCATTTTTTACACTACTTCTATCCATGGAAACATATCTAAAAATTACATTCACTACATACTAAATACAAATACAAAATAAATCCCTTATTGTTTTCATTGGAAACAAAATTCATTATCTTCACCCATGACTGCACTCCACGGTACAAACACCATCATCAAGTTTGCAGACGACACAACGGTGGTGGGCCTCATCAAGAACAACGATGAGGCAGCCTACAGGGAGGAGGTCCAGCACCAGGTGGCGTGCAGCGCTGACAACAGCCTGACCCTCAACACCAAGAAGACCAAGGAGCTCATCGTGGACTTCAGAAAGACCAGAGCTGGCGCACACGCTCCCATCCTCATCAACGGTGCGGAGGTTGAGTGTGTCTCCAGCTCCAAATTCCTCTCTTGGTCCCTCAACACAGCCTCACTGGTCAGCGTCCCATCTTCCCGAGGAGATTGAGGAAAGTCCACCTGTCCCCTCAGATTCTGGTGAACTTTTACCGGTGTGCCATTGAAAGCATCCTCACGCAGGGTAAATGTATGGCATGTACAGTATGGCAACTGCACTGTTTCCGACTGGAAAGGTTGGATTACCCCTCCCTGCAATAAACACTATCCACCACAAACGGTGTCTGTTGGACTGTTTGCCCTCCTCCCCTCCGGGAGGCGCTACAGGAACCTTAGTTCTAAGTCGAGCAGGCTAGGGAACAGCTTCTTCCCCTCAGCTGTCATCTCCCTGAACTCGCACCCCAACCATGCCACCCTGCCTCTTCTGCCCACCGTACAAACTCTGAACTCTGCTCACTATATCATAACAGCATATCATAACTCCCTATAGTACCCTACTGTTATGTGTTTGTGCCCTGATCAGGCGCTCCTAGTGTGATGTGTCATGTCTAGCTGTAGTTCCCTGTCATGGTTTTGTAGTCCTTATCGTTTTCCCTTCCAGGTGTACCCATTTGTAATCACCCAGGTGTGTCTCGTCTCGTCATTCCCTCATGTATAAGTATTCTGTCTTCCCCTTTATCTGGTGCTGATCCTGTCTGTGCAGTTATGTGTTCTTGTCTGTCGTTACCTTATATTTCCTTTGTTCAACCATGGTAATTATTAATTAAATATTCTTTGTTGATTACTTTGGCTACCGTCTCCTTATTATGTTACATTGACCAGACATCGAGCCTTCTAATTGTCAATGGTAACGTAACATGGGGTCTCGTGCCAAACAGATTTGAGCAGGAATTTGGTGGTGGCCGCTGAGCTTAATCCACACTTTGAATTATGGTTGACAGTGTCGTGTGTGTGGCCCATGTTTTATACCCTCTTGTTAAATAATTCTCCAATAAGGAGCATTTTCATCCAGCTAGGGCAGCTGGACCATTTTCTATGGTTCCTTCCTTCGCCTGGTAGACATACCGTCTATGCTGGTCGGGGTAGTAGGAAAACCCTGTCAGGCTCCTCCTAGGCCGGCGTAGGGATGGAAACGTTTAAGGGATGGGCTTTAGGTTTTTGTGTGTGTGTGTGTGTGTGTGTGTGTGTGTGTGTGTGTGTGTGTGTGTGTGTGTGTGTGTGTGTGTGTGTGTGTGTGTGTGTGTGTGTGTGTGTGTGTGTGTGTGTGTGTGTGTGTGTGTGTGTGTGTGTGTGTGTGTGTGTGTGTGTGTGTGTGTGTGTGTGTGTGTGTGTGTGTGTGTGTGTGTGGTGTGTGTGTGTGTGTGTGTGTGTGTGTGTGTGTGTGTGTGTGTGTGTGTGTGTGTGTGTGTGTGTGTGTGTGTGTGTGTGTGTGTGTGGTGTGTGTGTGTGTGTGTGTGTGTGTGTGTGTGTGTGTGTGTGTGTGTGTGTGTGTGTGTGTGTGTGTGTGTGTGTGTGTGTGTGTGTGTGTGTGTGTGTGTGATATACTACCTTACCTTATATATTTTGGTGGAGGACGGCAGAGAAGATCATCGGGTGTGCACTTCTATGCGTTGAGGATATCTTTAGGACCTGATTTCGGAAGAAGACCATGTCCATCATAAAGGACTGCAACCACCCTGAGCTCCATCTCTCCTCCTACCGTCTGGTCGCCGGTTCCTCAGCATCCGTACAGCAAGGACTACCAGCTTTAAGGATAGTTTTTATCCACAGGCAGTGACCTACTGAACTGCTAGGAGTGCTGCCACTTTCACTTTCATAACATGTCATTACCATTACACTTACATACTTTGCTGGACTTTCTTGACTCATCAGTTACTGCTCTGTACTGTACTGTATTCACGATGCTGCTGCACTACTGGCACTTTAAATGTTTTTAAAGATCACTTTGCTGCTCTTTTTTTTGTTAATTTTTATTGTATATATTATTTTAATTTTTATGGTGTTGTTTTTAAGATATACTGGTATACTGCGAGAGGGAATGGGGAGTAAGCGTTTCTATGTACTTGTTACAAATGGGTATATTGTATCTTGTACTCTATAAATTAATTTATACCGTTGTTATACCACTGTACATTATATATTACTATGCACTTTACTGCAACGTTTGCACTCTGGTTAGATGCCAAACGAACCGCTCTACTGTACTGTACAACGACAATACATTAGAATCATCTAAACGAGTACAATGGAATTTAATTCCATACAATTTAACACTACATACTATACTATGTACTAAACGTATACTATATGTACACGTACATATAAACATACAAGTGCATGTACATGTACAATTTAACAAATCATTATAGTATTATAAGCGTTATTGACTCCTTGGGTACCGCCATTGTTATGTTACGACTGAAACATGTACATTATATATCACCGTGCGCTTTACTGTAACATTTGCACTCTGGTTAGAAGCCAAATTATTTTCGCTGTACTGTATTTAAATTTGAATCTAATCGGATTTGATCTAATCTAATCTAATCTATTTGTCGAACATGGGTGGACACGCCCACGTGTGACGTCAAGGAGGAGGCGGGAAGTGGTTGATCACGCTTCAACGTCTCGCGATAAAGAGGTGCGACGGAGTATGCTTAAAAAAAAACCCGCCGCGGTGACGCAATTACGCAGTGACTACACCACGCAAGTGAAAGCTGCGCGCGCCGACAGCGAAGCGAAGCGAGACGCGCACGCGCGTTGTGTATCTAGGGACATAATGGTGGATAGGGTCGGCAACACAGTTACCTCGCAGGAGTCCATCAACTTTGCATGAATTTTAAAACATTGCGAGTATTCCTGTTGACCCCTCGTTGGACGGAGCTGTACGGGGCTACTTCGGCGTATCTCTAAACGACACCCAGGGGTTTCTCAAAATGCCCAACATTAAGATATTCAGCGGCAGCTCGCATCCGGACCTATCGCAGAAGATAGCGGACCGCCTCGGACTGGAACTCGGGAAGGTCGTTACCAAGAAGTTCAGCAACCAGGAGACCTGGTGAGATGTTAACTCGATACGGGGGGGGTGTTTGTAATGGTTACCGCTCAGCGAGGACGTGGTGCACATGATGCGACTTGGTGGTAATAGGGAACACGTGCCTGGGGGTTGTAGTCCACACATGGTGTGAGGACTACAATTGTAGTCCACACATACACATGGTGTGTGGACTACAATCCAAATGGAACGTGGCCTCCTACGATTCATGTGCCAATGTACAGTTCACTTTCTGCTGTTCTATTTTCGGTGGATACAGTTTAGACGGGTTTATCCGCGGTGTTTATTGCCCTGTGCGTCGTCCATTTTCCCCGTGTCACGCTGGAGCTGGTTTCTAGAAGGTGTTGACGGTCCATGGGTTTCAAGATTCAAGATAACTTTATTTATCTCGAGGGAAATTAAGGCGCAACAGTTGAAACCGGGGGAATAAATGCACACAAAATATACTAATACCTAAAAACTAAATAACAACAAACTAAACTAGTATAAACAAAATATAACTAAATGAAATCTAATGCACAATTGACAGTATTATTACAGTAATACGTAGGTATATACAACAATACGTATAGTGCAAATTAGCAGTAATAAAAAACTGAAAATAATTATACTGAAAAAGTGACGTGAAATAGAATTGACGGTGAAAGGGTTCCCATGTGTTTACCTCTGCTGTGTCTCCTCAGCGTCGAGATAGGGGAGAGTGTGCGCGGAGAGGATGTGTACATCGTCCAGAGCGGGTGTGGAGAGATCAATGATAATTTAATGGAGCTGCTCATAATGATTAACGCCTGCAAGATCGCCTCAGCCTCCAGGGTCACGGCCGTCATCCCCTGTTTCCCGTACGCCCGGCAAGACAAGAAGGACAAGGTGGGGGTGAGGGATATATGTCTAGTTACTTCTCTCACGCCATTCCGCCACTGCACAACCATTGAAACACCTGCCTTTGTCAATATCATAGTCATGCCAATTTATCGTTTATTGCCCATCTTTTTGCATGCAAACCATTCATTTATCTGAAATCCATATTCGGAGATTCCTACAAATGACACAAACGAGGATCTTAATCATCAACAACGGAGCCACAAACTGTCAACACATGGCTCCCTACTTGCACAAACATCTGCCCTACAATGATGTCCTACACATGTTACCATACCGTACTTCAACCTGCTCCTTCTCCTCAGATAACTTGTTATTGCGGAAATATTTTCCATTTTTCCATTTTAAAGAACAAGGAATGGGCCTTGAGGTTAATTCTGTCCCATAAGTAAATATGACTAATGCCTTATTTATAGGTATGCTCCGTTATATATTATGATTGATCTGTATTTACCAGGAGCTTTCGGCAGTGAAGAAAAGTCATGTATTCTCTGTCCTCTGATATGCCATTTTTGAGAGCTCCGATCAATCGGTTTAGAGTGAATATCGGCCGATAATGATCGGCGGTCGATCGATCGGAGCATCCCTACTTATTTATATAGTAAATGGTAACGATGTTAAAATGAAAAAATATTTAATAGAGACAAGCGATGCCATTTTGTTTCATGTGACTAAAGTTGCCTGTGTCATTGCAGAGCCGTGCTCCAATCTCTGCGAAGTTGGTGGCCAACATGCTGTCGGTGTCCGGGGCGGACCACATCATCACCATGGACTTACATGCCTCTCAAATACAGGTGGGCACTAACCTGGGATCCAGCAGTCCTACGTTACAGCAGAACTTGCATTGCGCCTTTTGTCCTGTTTAGTTTAGTTTCTGTTTAGTCAGTAATTTCTATGGAAGTGGGTGACATGTTCAGAATGGGTGTGAAACCTGTTTTTGTCTTTTCTTTAGTTTACTAGTGCTGACAGAGTTTGTGTTTGCCAATCAGGCACTCACGGATCCACGCCTCTGGCAACATGGGTTTTGAATCAACGTAAATATGCCGTGACCTAAGCTATGTCAAATAATTGCCACGTCTCATAAGAAATGCAGTGGCAGTTTCAAAGCTCCCAATAATGATTAATTATTTCACGAGTAATTACCAAACGATGACCAAAATAATCACAATTTCCTCTGCACTCATGAATTCCCAGGAATCAATGCATTTTATATTGTGTAAATCACTACACTACACAATACTCTTTGTTGTCATAATGTCAATCCTGATTTCTAAATGAATTTGTCTGGAACCAAACTGAGTCACAGACAGCTATTGATTACACCTGCTGCTTGTCGGTCATACTAAATCTAGTTTGTTCACATTGAACATCGAAACCTGATCCCTTTTTTCTTTTTTAACTACTCGCCCTTTTTATTTAAATAAATGCTAGTAGGCGATCAAGTGTAGCGCCTGCAACACGACACCGTGCTCTGGTGTCCGTGGCTCCTGTCACTCGAGGTGACCTTCTTGTGTTTTGAAACCAGGGCTTCTTCGACATCCCGGTGGATAACCTCTATGCCGAGCCTGCCGTGCTGAAATGGATCAAAGAGAACATCAGCGAGTGGAAGAACTGCACCATTGTGTCGCCGGACGCAGGCGGAGCAAAGAGGTGTGCGGACACTTTGAGTTTTCGTGCCCTTGAGACGATCTTTGTACTGTGTACTCGGTGTACTAAAACCCCAGCTTCTCATTTAACACTTGCCGTGGGCATATTTTCCTATTTTCTGTGTCCAGGGTCACGTCGATAGCGGACCGGTTGAATGTGGACTTTGCCCTCATCCACAAGGAGAGGAAAAAGGCCAACGAGGTGGACCGCATGGTGCTCGTGGGGGATGTGAAGGATCGGGTGGCCATCCTCGTCGACGATATGGCCGACACCTGTGGCACAATCTGCCACGCTGCTGACAAGTAAACCCCTATGCTTTTATTTATTATGATGCAAGTTTACCATGCATTGAATACAGCTTAGTCCACTGGGAGCAGAGTTGACTGGATTCAATAAATTGTTGCTGAATCCTAAAACTGCGTTGTGCAGTCTTGTTGAGATGGTATTTGTCCAAAAGAAAATCATGGTTTGTTGTCCACTTATTTTTTTTATTTTTTTAAGGTTGATTTCGGCTGGTGCCACAAAGGTTTATGCCATTCTTACACATGGCATCTTCTCTGGTCCGGCCATCTCGCGTATCAATAACGCCTGCTTTGAAGCCGTGGTGGTCACCAACACCATCCCTCAGGAGGAGAAGATGAAACACTGCTCCAAGATTCAGGTTAGAGTTCAGTGCGACCTCTCGGGCGGCAGACGGATGCGGCAGTAGGCTTGAGCACAAGACATTGTTATAGTTTAATTTGATTGCGTTTTGGTATATTGTGACGCTAATTCTGTTAATTTCTGCCCTCTAGGTGATTGACATCTCCATGATCCTGGCTGAGGCCATCCGCCGGACCCACAACGGGGAGTCGGTGTCGTATCTCTTCAGCCACGTCCCTTTGTAGCATCCTCCTGTCAGCCGTCTCCCTGCCGCGCCAAATAGAAGAAGAGGGGTGATTTTCTTTTTGTTCCCCCCCCCGGTCAAACACAACCATTATCAAAGCTCAGCTGCTAACCACCATGAAACCCAAGATTTGAGCCGTTACGTCTGCTACTAATATGGACTGTATTAGCTAGAGTTCCAGTTGGCCTTTTGGCTGCCGTCCCTTAGGCCCTGGGCTGCTGGGCATGAGAAAAATCGATTAATACCAAGCTACCGATGTGATTTTGCTGGCTTTTTAATTGTGTATGGGTGAATTTAAGTCTTTATCCACTGTGAATGTTCTCCTCACAACACTTTAACCTATAACCATAGAGAATATTACGGAGTAGTCTGAGGTGTGTAACATTGGGTCCTGTGGTCAGCGAAAGGCTTCTGGCCAATAGAAAACTTGTTACAAAGGACATGTACCAACAGTGAAATGCCCAAATGGGTGTAGACTTCTCCATTGCTGTTGGGAAGATGTTTTTTTATTTTATTTGGTTATTATTTTTTTAGAACCGTTTGCTTGTTGACGTGAATGTGTAACGGAACCCTAGTTTACAGTAACTGAAGCTCCACTCACCAAGTGTGCCTCAGCATTCAGAAGAAAATAGGATTTATTAGTTCAGTCTCTCTTCACGTGGTGTTTGTTATCAATTCGGCTAAAGATACAGACTACACGGCAGGGAGTTCTATATAGTGAGCTCTATAGAGAACATCTACCTTGATGTATCAAAATAATTGCTCATCATTCATCGGGGTGGTCTCCACTGCGAAGGTCCAGAATGGTACAGATATGTGTTCAATACCCAGAGAGATGTTCTGCAGTGATAAATGTTCTCCTATAATCTTCTCCTCCCCATGGTCTATATACGTCTGAAGTTGGTCGATTTGGCTCATTGTCTTGGGTAACGTTTTGTTTTTATATTACCTCGGCTGTACCTTACAACCAATAATACTTGACAATGAATATTGCTAAATACATGCCTCGTCCTCAGTTTGCTGTTAATTTTGGTTTTAGCCAACAATAAATTACAATAAAATATGGTCTGATTTGATGTTTATGTTTCACATAACCCCATAATGTTGGATCTTGTATTCCATTTCAGTTGTTTTATTGTTCGTGCAAATGGTTCCCAAAAATAGGAACCTACTGGATGTCATTTAGAACTGACTTCTAGTGACGGCTCACCCATAGTTGTTCTTCTGTTCTGATCTCCAATGTTCTCGTGTGATAATACCAGATATTTGTCATGTGCGTATTCAGATATGTTGGGCCTATTCGTGGGTGAATGCGCCAAATAGTCTCCTACATTTCAGCGTTCTCGATAAATATTATACAATACAAATGTGGAATCTCGGCTGTCATTATTTCTGCAACAAGGCCTTGACTCCTAATATAAACGGTTGTAAAGTGAACAATTACGTCATTTCACAGCAGCATAACGTGTGTGTGTGAGAGCGCATCAGAATAGACTGAGCGGTTACACCCAATACTCATAAATAGAATACTCCATCCGCGTGCGAAGATCGATGCAAATATCAGTTACGGTCGCTGCTGTTACACTACGCCAGGTTCCGATCCGTTAAGCCGTTGATTGATGGGTGATCTCCACCAATGGTCGAAGCTGCCAATGAGCCAATGGTTTGAAGAGCTCTACGCGGCGTCTTAGTTCGCCTCCTCCTCCGAGTCGCCAAGGGGAAGTCGTTATTGACCAATTGAATAATAACTGGCCTATTGCCTAATATTGCGTCTCCCCTGTGGTAGATTGATGTGCGTCGTGCTGTCCTGTTTTGCATTAGCCGGTATTGAAGGTGATCTTATATATGATTCTAACGTTATTTTAAAGGACAGAAGGCGTAGTGGTCGTAGTCTGCCTGCAAGTATCGCTGATGCCATAAAGAAGGACGACTAAATAGGACATTGGACATTGTGTGGTTGTTTCTTAACAGACACCTGCAAAGTAAGTAGCCTCAAATCATATTACTATTGTCATAGACCTTTATGATTTAAAAACGAGCTTGCCTAAAAGCATATTACTGCTCTGTTAGACCCTTATCATTTCATCAATAGCATAATCATTATACAATTTCGCGATTGTTACTTAAACAATATTGTGTAATTTACTTCATACATTGATTTTGTCAAATGTAATGATGTATATTAATATATATGATTTATTCTGAAGAATGGGGTGGGGCCAAGATAACACGCAACAGGAAGAGACCCAAGCCCGACCAGCATCTCGTTTCCATAGCTACTTGCATGGAGGGACCTCCAGCTTGCTCTCCACCCTGCCGACCTTAGCTGTCTTCCCGGTCTACAAGACCGTTTTCCGCCAACAGCTCCACAACACCTCCGTTTGCCAGGCGGTGGCACAGTTGAAAAATGAAGGAGCATTGAAGCTCTACAGGGGGGTGACACCACCTTTACTCATGCGGACCCTAAACGGCACGCTGCTATTTGGCCTCCAGGATACCCTGCTCCGTCAGCTTTCCTCCTCCTCCTCGGTCAACGTCGTTCCTCGCTCTGCCCTCCCGGCCATTGCAGGGCTTGCTGCGGGTCTGGCGGAGGCCCTGATTTTCACCCCGTTCGAGCGCGTTCAAAACGTGTTGCAAAACGGTCACAACGACCGCAATCTACCAACACTGAGGAGTGTTCTGGTGCGGCTGAGCTCCGAGAGGCCGGCCTTGGGCTACTATAGAGCCCTTCTGCCGATCGCGGCCAGAAACGCCCTGGGCAGCTGCCTCTACTTCGGACTGAAGGGGCCCCTGTGCGCTCTGGTAGAGCGGCAGGGGCTCTCTCCCACGGCCTCGTCCTTCCTGTCTGGGACGCTGACCTCCATGGCCATCAGTTTCTCTCTGTACCCGCTGTCCGTGCTGGTTGCCAATATGCAAGCAGGGGCGGGCGGGCAGGAGACGGGAACAGTCAGGAGTTGTTGGAGGACACTGTGGGCCTCCCGCGGGCGAAGCGTGGCCCTGCTGTACCGAGGAGGGTCCCTGGTGATCCTGCGCTCGTGTATCACCTGGGGAATCACCACCGCCATCTATGACCGACAGCAGAAGCGCGTGTCATGAGATGACGAGAAGACGAAACGGAAAGACTCAGGAAATACCTGGGTGCTCGGTGTGGATATGGCGGTCCCTGCCATCCACTTCACCACTGTTGCCAATAACTGCTATTAGGTATTAACATGAGAATATCTGTGGATCTTTGTTTTGGATTATTCTTTTTTTAGTTTCAAACATCCATATCTCAGCCTATGACTGGTCGTTTTCACTGTTGTCACCCATTTAGATTTAGAGTACAGTTCAGCGAAAATAAGTCTAAGGCATCTAACCAGAGTGCAAATGTAACAGAGACGTGCACAGTAATAAACAATGAACAGTGGTCTTCTAGGTATGAAAACTGGCGTGTACACATAAAGTATGTTTCCCCGGTCAACAAAAAGTGTGGTACCACAACACGGCCACGATGGACCAACATCTCCAGAACTTTGGATAGAGGCCATATTTGACATGCTTTGAACATGCCTCTTGGTCCGTCTGGACCCATTTTTCTGTACAGTGAACATTTTAAAAATCGGATTATAAATAACCACCTGCCCGACACACTTTCAAGACAGATACCCTATAGACAGATTTAGAAAATAAATGTAAAATGGCCTGATTTATGCGGAAATTAAATGAATTATAATATTGGAGTGAGCGAACATTATTCTATCAGCCATAAGTGTGCTTCAGGAGGTCCATAGGGCATATAGAGTAGGCCAACATCCCAAGTGTGAACACATCAACGTCACAGCATGTTATTTTAAGTGCTCAGGTAAGCGCTGGGCACCCCCTTACCCACAGGGGGCGCCAAAGCACACTTAAACGCCATCGACGCAAACCATGCGTATAACATTATAATAATAGAACTATGTCAATAATAGTTGCGGTTGCTTGGGGAGCGGTCGCTTTAGACGGTGGTCGCGGGCGTTGGGTTTTATTATTCATGACTATACCAATAAGACTGTTAGGCTAATGTTAATTATATATTTAATGGGGACATAAAAGCCGTATCATTATATTTGTATTGAACCAGTGTTCATGATAGTCTAGTGAAAAAGGGGCCTTGGTAGGAATATACAATGTGTTTTTCAACATATGTGAAGTTATTCGATTGAATGCATGATAACATATGCTATTGGGTATGCAGCACTGTATGTTTACATATATGATATCAAATATCTAGACTACTATATTAAGAAACAAACAAATAACCGAATGTGTTTCATAGCCTTGATGCTACACATACAGTTTATCCTGTAATCTCATTCAATTAATATGTTATCCTGTATTTGAAAGCACCTGGATTACACTTTTTTTAATTATTATTATTATTTATTTTTATACACATGCATTTATATATATATATATATATATATATATACATATATATATACATATATATATATAAATTAAAAATATAATAAAAGGCGATTTTAAACCAGTTTGGGGGTTTCATTTTTGCATTGCATTTGTATGATTTAATTTTCTATATATGTAATATTTAAACATATTTTCTTCTTTTCATCGCACTTTATTCACGACATGGATGTTATTTCATTGTAGGCCACTAGACCAGTCTCTAGGTCTATAGGTCTCTAGGTATCTAGGTCTATCGGTGTCTCGATGTGCATCACCCTCTCGGAGAGAACATCTCCGAGAGGGTGATGCACCCTCGTTATATGTCTTAACATATAACGTATGTTTATTTTGCACATATCAGAAAACGCGGATTACAGTTAAAAACAAATAGTCCTATTTATTTAGAACCGTTCAATATCCTGGTATTCAAACTATAATTGGACAGGCCAATGGGAGCAGGCGGTGGGTTATGGGCGTGTAGAAGAGGCGCGTCTCTATTTAAACGCCCCGCTGTGGACCGAGTGTTCAATGTTCAGGCGCACTACTTTTAAACACCATGGCAAGCACCAAAAGGTAAAGTCCCAAAACAACTGTATTGCCGACATTTATGAAATAATGCATGTAATTGGAGGGTAAATAAGTCACTAAAACACCTACCAATCAGGTAGGATGTTTTCTGCGTCGTATTTCTTTAACTGCGAAACTACACAGTATTGCGTTTGGTTAAAGGTCTGCTGAATTGTAAATGTCATTTCAGTGAAGTTAATGGGAACCTACTTCTGTTCACATGGACTGCGTTACACTGTACCTCGAGGACATGTCTACTGGCTCTCGCTGTCTGACCGTAGTCTAGTAGTCATGACTATTATTTATTATCTGTCCACTTGTAAGCGTAAGATTAACATGCAGCTTTTCACGTCTTAATTCGCCTCCTGATCGAAATCAAATATCAAATATATAATAATAATAATATTAAAAACTCAGGATGCTTGTTTATGTATTGTAACAGACTGGGCCATGAAGCCCTTCTGGTTGTGAGTCTAAGGTGTGTCATGCCTGTATGGACACGCAGCACACATAGCAGCACAGGGATGGAGCTGTTAGGCCTTGTCATTCAGGAGCTTGTCCGCTGTGGCCCGTCTCTTGTACAATGGTTTTGTTGCTACATTAGTCATTTGGCCTGAAAAGAAACCAACAAATAAACACACTTGCAGTGTTATTAGTAGTCCAGAGGTTGTATGCTAACTATATTTTTCCTCTCTCTCCCTGTGTTTCCCATCAGCGATATACCCACGGAGGTGAAAGACGGGATGAAGGCTACCCTCAAACAGCTGCCAGAGGACCCCAAGGGGAAACTAAAGAAGACGACTACGAAAGAGTCCACAGTCCTACCCACCTTGAGTGGTATGTTGTGTCTCTCCACTAAGATGGAATAGATATTTCCACCTTTTGTTTAAATGGGGCTTGGATTTGAATATAATTGCATTTGAAGTCAGATATCATCGGTGAATTGCAGCTGATTGATTGATCATTTAAAGGGGGAACTCGTCCCTCTTGACTGGAGTTTTAGTTTAGTTAGTGTTTATCTGGAACTGTTACACCAGCTGTTACACCAGCTGCAGCCCCACTAAATGACATTACATTAGAATGTTCTGGCCTAAAGTGTTCTAGATGTGATACTTCACTTGTTTCTATATATTTTGCTGATATTTTGGGCTTTGACAGAATAATATACCTTATCTTATTTAAGAATGTGCTGTATATCAAACATAGAAACTGATCACATCTCTCTGACTCGTTTGGGTTTTGTCTTTCAGACATTATCCTGGAGAAGAACGAGGAAGCCGCAAAGTGCAACAAAGCCTCTTGAATACCATGAGAGACATGTAGAGTCCTGTGAAACAATTGCGTTGCTGTAAAAATTGGATATGTTTCATGCAATATGTATGCAAAGGCTTTTGTGTCAGTGTGTATAAATCTGACCATGAATACGTGTATCAACTTAATTGTATAATTAGCTAAATAAAAAATATCGACACCCATGTGACCTGTAAATTGGTGCCATTGCAGACATTGAAACAGTATCACAGACAAATGCTATTTTTCTTTTAATAAATATCAATGCATCAAACTTTTGAGTTGCTTGAGTTGCTTTTCTCCAAATGTTATGTGCTGTTTTTCTCCAAATGAAGTTGTGCAATGTGTCCAACATTTACAACAATCCACAGAATGCAATGTGATAGCTTCTACTAAGGTGTGGACTATTGCTACTCCTTTTTCATTTTCCCAGGCAATACAATGCCAACTGGTGTACTAGAAAGTCTATTTTGATATGCACAAAGCATCTTTATTATGAGAAACAAATGTTTCATATGAAAGAGGCGTGGCCTATGTCACACATGTTCAATCATGAAACCTTATTAAATCCTTTAGTACAATGTGCAAAATCTAAATTCATACAAGGCCTCGGTACAGACATGCTGGTGGGTTTGTGCTACATAAGTATACCTAAAGAAACGGAGAAGGGTAATTTGAGGAAGAAATTCCTTAGGTCTACTAATTCCAGAAAGTGAGGCCTAAACTTGCATTTTTGCACTGTCTGGTTTTTAATGGTAGGCGTGTCATACCTGTATGGACACATAGGGCACATAGCAGTATTAGAGATGGAACAGGAAGGCCCTGTCATGAGGCAGCTTGTCTGCTGTTGCCTGTCTCTTATAGTTTTAGCAGACACTTTAGCAGACACTTTTATCCAACTTCTTATTTTATATAGTGAGGCTGAGAACAGTCCAAAACAAACAAACACATTTGGACTGCTCATAGTAATCCAAAGGTTGTATTCAAACTATCTTTGGGTATTCTTTCCCTCTCTTCTGTGTTTTCCCAACCGCAATCAACCAATAAAGACAAAAACTAAAGAATCAAATGACTTTCGTATACGCAGCCAAGGTTTTAGAGCATGTGAAGAAATGTAACACATCTTCGTGAGAACTACTACTCCTTTCCCATAGTACCACTGTACTTCACCTCATTGTTTAGAACCAGTCAACGCCCCAGTAAGGGCCTGCAGGTCCTAGTGACGTCACGTATCCTTGTTTGCTCCCTGTTAGAAGAGACAGGAGACATTAAGGCACACACCTTCTACACATCAACCGATTGTAGTGGCTCTAATACAATTATCAATGTGCTATTGTCTTTTAATAAAAAGGATGATTTTGAAATCGATGTTCAGTAAATATGTTAAACATAAATATATATATTTTTTTATGGAATTATAATATGATAATAATAATAATTATGATTATTATAATTATTGTTGTTGTTATTATTACTATTACTATTGTTATTATCTCCACTTTTCTCTATACTCTTGACGGGAACATTTAAGCAAACTTTTAGATGATTGTGAGGCAGCCAAACACTAGTACATAAAATATGTACATCTAAAAAATAGATCAAACATCAAAGATGAAAGCCCACCGACCACCAGTCATTCAACGCCTGCAGAATGCTGTTCCGTTTCCTTTTGCTTCCATGAACCACAGTCAACCATATAGTAACTTAACGATACTGTACTATATACATCAGCATGAGCTAAACTAAATAGACACAGGGATCCCAATCCGAGCCTAACATTGTTTTGTTTCGCAATAGTTTGCAATCTTAACACGAACATGGAACATGGCCATGGAGAAATCTCACGCCTGTAATGAATGGGCAAGTTCAGACAGGAGTTCTCATCAAGGAGCGAACAGAGGAAGAAACAAACACAAACCGAGGGTCACTCTAAGCAACTTCTGGTGATCGTTTATCAAATATCTTTGTGTTTTTCTATTCATTCTCAGATATGTTCGCGAAATAATCAGGAGGTATGTTGTACAACTTCGCACGCTAAGAAGAACAACATCACACACTGAGGAGTGAAACATACGCCCTCTGCCAATATCCTCCATCTCCATCAGGTTCTTCCAGACAGGTTCTAGACGACGCCGGTCAAGTATATCAAGCCTTTGATCAAAAAATATATATACTGTACTGTGTACTGTAAAAAAACAAAGATATAATAAAAAATTGTAAATATGTAAAAAAAATGTAAAAAAATCTAATAATTAAAAAAAAAGTTTTAGACGCCACAGTACACTTTTCTAATGTTTTATCAAAGGCCTTATCAGGCATTGAAATGTCAAACACAGATCCCAATGATTTGAGCTTAACTCCGCCATCAATCAGCAGGAAACTGTATGACATTCGCTGTGTATGTGGCGATGACGTCAATTAAACATGACGGCACACGCGCGCGCGCACACACCCAAACACACTCGCACACGCATGCACGCACACACACGCATATGCACGCACACACACACACGCACACGCACGCACGCACACACACACACACACACACACACACACACACACACACACACACACACACACACACACACACACACACACACACACACACACACACACACACACACACTGTATGGCTGTAATTCTGGGTTATATTAAAACTGAGAGCTTCCATCTTCGGAAGCTCTCAGACTCTGCCTGGTTCCCCTTGTAACCCTAATGGTCTTCTCCAACCTGTCAGTGTTTTCTTTCACTGATAAGGAAAAATGTCAAAGAAACCGATAGTGACTGATACACACCCACCCATTAACCCTAACCCTATATTAAGAAAAAGAGAAACATGAACGCTATATCATAGAAACATGGTTGTGCAGGCATCACAGTTTATTAATTAAATGTAATGTTTTTTTAATTTTTTTAATGAAGACAAATCATTGTATTGTAAATATATAAGTACTGCAGGTCAGTATAAAGCAAAGTAATATCAGGGTTGTTTCAGGGTTGTTTCAATAACTCCATTTCCAGTTTTAGTGTGTAAACACAACCTAGAACTAAACATAAGACCAAGCCCAAAAGACACAACATAGAACTAAACATAAGAACCAAAACCCAAAGGCACACCCCAAACCACAAAACCAAAAGGCTCACAACCAAACTAAAGGGACCCAGACCAAAAGCCAACCTGAGAAGAGAGAGAGAGTGGCTGATGTGGTTCACCTGATGTGGTTTTCCTGCAGGCCCAACCTGCACAGGTGAACCACATCAGCCCACTGGCTCTCGGCACACGATAAAGGCAAGCAGGAGAACCAGCCGACGAGAGGGTTGTCACCCCTCCCCCTTAAGAACAGGGCTCTGCCCTGAATCAGAATGTTAAGACATTAACTCTTACTCTGCTGCATATAGATTCATTTAAAATTGTGTGTTCTAAAAATACGGTGTGGACCAGTCTAACAATGAAAAAGGATTTCAGCACAATGTGGATTCATAACTGAATCCAGATATGACCTCAATGAATACCTGTAAATACTGTACGAAACATTTAAAAGAACCAACGCTTATCTAAGATAACCTGAAATGCATATTGTGTATGGAGTATTACACTTGGATTCAAGGTACATGGAGTACAGGTACATGTAATCAAGACCAGAAAGTCCTGTGTCCTTGTACCTGTATAGGTAGTTATAGTATAGTATAGTGTATATGTGTATATGTATAGTTGTAGTTGCACAACCTCTGGTGCTTTTTAATGTGTTAACCTTCAAGCTACGGTATATACACAGCATATATACAGCGGTGTATATACAGCAGTCACACTTCCATTGAAAAACAGAGGGTGCCGCCGCCTTTACCTGGTTCCAACAAGTCTATGCCTGTGCAAACAGCAGAATCATCTCCAGGATGGTAACGACCGATTACTAGATTTACTTCAGTCTGCAGATAAATGAGTTAACTCACGCTGTGCACTTCATAAACAGGCCACCTATCTGGTGTATGATGATATACTTTGGTTATGGAAATGTTGTGTTAGCTGCGCAAACTGAGAGTCTGCGAAGTCATCTTTGATGGAGCATGTCCATACTTTGTTCATCTTGGAGCACATCTTGTGTGCCAACCATCCTCCATTTGGGCCTGTTTCTACATGTCCACAATGCAGGTACAAGGCCTCTGTACAGACATGCTGGTTGGCGTGGCTCTGGGAGTAGTAGTAGTAGTAGTAGTAGTAGTAGTAGTAGTAGTAGTAGTAGTAGAGGAGATCGTTTGAGGCAGAAATTAATTCTTATAAACAGGAAGCCATATTAACAGAATAAGGGAACAACAGTAGGATAAAAAAAATGCCTCCACGTCTACACTGCAAAGTAAATAAATAGCTAATGCTATATAATGTTGAGTTGAGTGAATGAGTGTACATGCTCAACAGCGATGCTTTTTCACTGGCATTAATATCCATAATACGTTTCTAGTTGATTGTATCTTGATTATCCTAATCTACATTAAATTAGACTTGTATTCAAATGTAAAACGTTGTCTCATTGATGCACTGTTGTCATTGTGAGTGGTGAACAACAGTTGTCTCACCAAACGAGTTATACAGGAACTGTTGCTTTCAACACCACTTCCGTTGTTTCATGTATAACATAAAGGAGAACGACAACAAACCCAACCATAAACACACCAGAGGAGGCAGTTTGGCAAGCATAATATGATATACCAGTATTGTCAATAAGCAACACATCAAACAGGCAGATTGGCTTTTACAATATGCTTATTATGTGCAGTACACATGTATAATACCGTGTAGTAATCCCAGGGAGAGGGAAATCAAACATCCAGTTAAAAAAACTAGATGGGACGAGGAAGCATACAGAACGTCCTTGTTCTGTGTGATCTGCATTAGTATTTATGTTTAAATTACGACACCTTGTGTAGGAAATTAAACATCACACCAGGACAAAGACCTGGTGTTTGTAATACCAATTGCATCCTTTAGGGGGCGCCACATAACAGATAAAGCGCCTAAGTGGGCGGGGCTTAGCGCTGCTGTAGGTATGATGATTGGGCTAACTACAGTCCATCAACGAGCTGCTTAGCTAAATGCTCATGGTGGTGAATTCAAGCGATGTGCTTCTAACGGCACCGCAGACAATGGATTAATTGCGTAATTCCGTTGCCTAGACAATCAGAACTCGTTGTTCTAATCGTTGGAAATATATACGATATAAAATCGTGTAAGTAGACCGTTATATCCATTCAATACCTTGGGAATACAAGTGTTTAACGAGCGGCCAACCTCACGACAACACGGAGTACTCACCGGTATGTTTGTTTGGCTACCGCTTGCTACCTGAACCAACTTAAATGATGATTTTGTTTTTTGTATACGTATAAATATATATTTATATTTATTTTTTACGACACACACACAGCTTAACTACTCCGCGTTCATTACATGTAGCATTACATGTGTAATTAACACTATCGACAACATGGGAAGCATTGGTTATTGATCAGTGGAACTTATTAGTTAGCCTATGGAGGACACAGGGTGGACATGTGATCGAATGGATGCGCTATATGCACCTTGATCCACATTTAACATACCTATTACTCTCACATTTTATTGTTTGTATTTTGACTGTATGCGTGAGTGTATCTAATTGAATGCCATTTTACGCGTGAA
Organism: Muraenolepis orangiensis; assembly: GCA_027704905.1. NCBI lineage: Eukaryota > Metazoa > Chordata > Actinopteri > Gadiformes > Muraenolepididae > Muraenolepis > Muraenolepis orangiensis. The sequence continues at coordinate 34,296,818 of CM051001.1, forward strand.
TAGGTGTTGTGTTATAATGGGTATTATGTGTTAATTGTCATGCATGTGGCGGTGTGTGTGATTGCATGTGTACATCTTCCCTTCTACCCTAGGCTGAGAGCATGGTGGTTCCAGGCAACACCACTGCCATCCAGAAGCCTGATAGTGGATGCTCCAGTGGCCTCATGGAAAGTTCAGGTCCAGGGTTCGAGGAGGAGCAGGTCGCAGCAGGGGTGGAGTTAGAGGACGTCCGCAAGCTGCAGGAGCTTGTTCGTAGACTGGAGGTTCAAAACCAGACACTTCGCAACAGGGGAAGCAAACCCACCCCAAACGGGAGCTCCATCAGATACAACAATCACACGGCCAGCAGCAATATCAACGAGAGGCTCTCTCGTGAGGGCGTAAGCCACCCTGACCTCAGGTTGGAGCACAGCGGCGAGCTGGGCAGTAGAGACTTTGAGCTGTCTCCCCCACAGGATTCAGGCAGCAGCAGCAGCGGCGACGACATGTCCCCTTTTCCTGTGACAAGCAGGCTGGGGGAAGAAGAAGGGGCTGAAGGATTCGGGGGTCCATGTTTGGGATTCCTGACCTTGCCCTGCAGCAGTGGACCAGAGCCAGCCCAGGGGCAAACCCCAGAAAGCCCCTCCCAGGAGAGTTATGAGTCAGAGACCCTTGGAGAGAGTGACTCCGGGGTGGACCAAACCGCCCTGGACGAGGTCGATGTCCTGGATCTAGAAGATGAGTGTGCAGAGGTGGATGATGAAGACAGTTGGTACGTAGTAATATATCGGCAGGGTGCCGTATTTTCTTAATTCTAAATATTGTCCTCATTCCCTTAACTATGCCACTTGTATCTCTGTTATCTATCGGTCTTCAGATCTATCAGATGTTTCATTTCATAATGAGCCAGGTTACATTTGAACATACTGCATTGTCTCAACACATGCTACTGTCATGTATGTCCAGGATTTTAGGATTTATGTAATAGTAATGCATTTTATTTACATTGCAAAAAATGATATCATTCGTCATTACAATCTAATAGTTTTGAAGCAGCATTTGCCAGAATTTAATAAGTTGGGTTCGACTTAATTAGTAGGAATCGATTTCCTAAAAAGGTCAATAAGACCAATACTAAATAATCCACCATAGTTTTTCCTTACACCATCCTATGATGCATACATCCCCATGTGCATGCCCTGAAACAGATAACTTATTGTTTCCTTTATAGCTGCTTAAGAAGCTCAGCTGTTGGGTTTAGTGGTCAAACCAGTTATGGCGTTCTCCGTTTCACATCATTAGCCATACCATATCCCATGCTTTTCCTAGCTGTCATAGCCACAACTTCCAGTAATCCCTGCAGGCCTATAATCTGATCCAGGACAGGACTGAACGCTGGCAAGACAGCTTTGGCACAAATCTCCCAGCATGTGATCAGAGACTATGGCTAGAGAAGTAACAGAGAAACAAACTATACCCACTGACAGAAACTCAAGGAAAACATGTGTCACTCGTAGCTCCCCATCAGTCTGAGAGAATCAAAAGAGACATTTACAAATTGCTCTACAAAGATTGACTGGAATGTCCCTTTCATCTCACACCCTACACGAAACATGCATCGAAACATTTGAGGATATTTGGGCGTCACAAGTAAGCTCTGAACTTTAGAAGTAGTTAAGACGGACTCCCTTCAGCCCCATTAGGACATGGCCTGGATATTTTCCCTGTCTGCATTGTTGCTTATACCAGTGGGAGATGGACGCCTTTTGTGTTTGCCTAATGGGAAGATGAGCATCGGTTGATTGTCAGACTCCAGAGCCAATGAGCGCTGGTCTTTTGTGTCTCTTGGCTCAAAGAACTGGCCCATGTGCCCACGAGACGAAGCATTTCAGTGAAGCACAGTGACTGTTTGGTTTCCAAAGGCTCTGTACTGCTCACATGACACGCGGCAAGTCTTGGAATGCAAAGTGGAGGATCCACCGTGCGCACCACAAATAAAACACCAGGGGGGTGGCAAATATGCCACCCCAGTAAAGCAGGGTGGCATACAACATGTCTACTCACTGTACCATGCAAGTCCTAGCGATTTGCATGGTACAGCGAGCACAGAAACGTTCAGTTGCAGTTTGAGGGGCACAACTTTTGCTAAGTTATGTTCAATTGCTATTAACTAGGTCAATGTGTATGCTACTGTTGACTTGAAGAAAACATGATCTGAGTAGATGGGCAAGGCTTTGGGGAGATGTTGATTGAAAAGTGAACAAGAGCATTGTTTTCCGCTGGTGCATTTACTCATTGTTTTAACCATGGTGATTTACTTTACTAGTTGATGAGGTGTTACCTTTTTAGTTTGATTGGTGGTTTCCTTGATCCACACCTCCTTCTTTTGTTCTAAACACTCACCCAAGACCCCAGGGTTGATTAATGTCCTGCTCTGCTCAATCATGTCCTAGTCATGTGAGCGGTAAGTTTTCATGACATTCACTGACATTCTCAACCACACATTTCCAACATGGGTATCTACTTGCTTGTGTTCTCAGCAGGCGCCAGTCCAACCCTCTGATGCAGGAAGTGTTGATAAACACATGGAGGGAAACTTCCCTCCCTGTGCCAATGTCCCTCTTTATCTCTTTATTCTTTATCGGCTGCTTATGCATGTGTAATGGCTGGAACTATTGACTCAGTGCCCTCTCTTCTCCGCTTGTTGTTCACGTTTGTCTTCAGGTTGTATGTGTCGCCTAAGAAGCAAGTGGCAGAGCCGTGGCCAGAGTCTCCCCTCAAGTGGTGCCGTAGGGTGCTGGACCACCCCAGCCCAGAGACGGAGGTCGCATGCAGGACCCTGCTCAACCGTCTGGACCAGAGTACGCATTCCTAATGTCATATCGGTCAAGCAGGCAACAATAAAGCAAAGTCTTTTTGCATCGTTATTGAATCAATAGCCCGATGTATGTTTGCACCCATGTCGAAATCTACAATAATATGCCCCACAGCAGACAAGCAATTGAGTTGCATTTCAATGTTTTATATTTTTCTAAGTATTATTAACATCCTCAGGAAGGTTTAGCCTTACTTGTTAAATAAAAATTTTAATGCACAATGTGAATTATATTTATTCCAGTCTTGCAGTGCCTCTACTGTATCTAGTCTTATTTACTGCTCACCTCATCAGAGAGAGTCTGTGTGAATAGAGGCTTTCAGTCCAAACAGTATTGTCCCAGATACCTTGCTGTGTGTGTTTGTTTGATCCATCACACCCTATTCATTATTGAACCTGGCCGTCGGCTCATTCTCCTGCACGGTGCGGAACTGGAACATCAAAGCTACTCTCTATTCTCACCGAAGCTAAATGACCCGGTGACGTCATGGGCTAACTTAGGTGACTCCACCTCCATTTAAAGAGCTACTATTATGCAGGTGTAAGCCTATGAAACTGTGCTTATGAACCCAGTGGCAAGCCATTGCTAAACTATCCAAACCTTTTGTGAGGTCGAGTTGAGAGTGTGGTCTAGACTTTGGTTGCAATATATAAAACCTCTGCCTTTGGCCGACGCTGGATGTTTTGTCACCATACAGTGATCAAAGCTCATCCGTCATCCCGCTGTTCGTTGTTTACGCCAGCCAAAGGTCTGGTCTGGTTGACTGTACAGAGGGCTAAGAAACAGTGTCTTTTCTCTCCTTGTCACACTGCAGCATCCCGATGGAAGAACGTGTACTGCAGCCCCAGCTCAACAGAGGCTGGCTCAGCAGGCTCAGGCCTGATCTCCCCTGGGTACCACAAATCAACTAACAAATCCCTACTAACCTGTGGCAGTTCAGGTACGGCATGACATTAACGCACCGCGCGCTTTGTTTGCCTGCGCAACACTACACTGATATTGACCTTGGGTGGTGTCTTTTTTTGTATGGTGTAATAATAAAATGTCTTCTAGAAGGATCACAAAAACAGTGACCGGTTGGAGGTAAAAATGTATGGTTGTCCTTTCCTCTGTGCTATGTGTTGCTAATCCTGAGAAGTGGGACTTAATTAATTAATGAGCTGGGGCTTTGAAATGGGGTTTGCTTAAAGTGCTCAAAGATTTCACCTTTTAATATTGCCTAATTTCCTCAAAATGCGTTCCTTTTATGTGGTGGAAGTAAAGACTTGTGCTTGTGTTGTGAAAACACTGTGAGTGTGTCTTTGCATGAACTTGAAAATGCTTTGCTTGTGGGCGGGGACCCTTTCTAATGGACCGTTTACATAACCAAAGTCTCCCTGGATGTTGACGCTGTTGTCCATACCCGTCTGTCTCCGTCTGAATGAAGCAGCTGTGTGTCAGTCAGTCAGACAAACATGCCTGCCAGGATGTGTTTAGCATATAACCTTTTTTTGCAATACCAGCAAGGCTTTTGGTATTAATTGTAAAAGTATGCTGTGTATGACCCCACGGTGTGGGTCTGTGCTCTATCGGCATTCAGTGTTGTGCTTCTGTCGGCAGGCCTTGTGCGCATGCACTCAGCCCTGAGCTCTCAGTCGTCCATCGACAGTGAGCTCAGCACGTCAGACGACTCCATCTCCATGGGCTACAAGCTGCAGGACCTGGTGGACGTCCAGGTCATGGCTCGCCTGCAGGAGGAGAGTGAGTTGAGGAGTACACGTGTCACACTGATTAGTTTTGAAATGTCCGCTCTGAGGCCTTCCACACCCAAATGGTGTTTGAGGTCACTGAAAACAAAGCTTTAAAAAAAGCTCCTTCCAGGGTGCAGATTTTTTTTTTAACTCTTGCTTTCTGTGTATTTGGATGGATTTGTATGTGATGACCTCGATTTACACACGGCACTTGTTGTGTCACACATTGAGCATGTGCCAGAAACCTACAAACAATGGCGGACTACCGGTGTGTTTACGTTAGGCGCTACCTTCTCATTCCACCGCTGTGCTGTGTTGTTGTATTCGCCCCTCGAGAAGAAGCCGAGCTCTTGATGTTCTCCTGTGAGGTTGGACATGAAGTTGTAGCGCCACCTACTGGCACACGCTTATGTGAGCGTTGTAAAGGGTTGTTTGCAGTCTCTTGTGGATGGATATCTTTCCTATAACCCAGTTTGTGTGGACAGCTGCATGGCTCCCTATGTGCTTTTTTTCAAATGTGTGTGTGCGTGTGCGCAGGTCTGAGGCAGGACTACGCCACCAGCTCAGCCACCGTGTCCCGCCGGAGCTCCTCTGCGTCGCTGCAGTCGTTGCGGCGCGGAGGAACCTACAGCGACCAGGAGTTTGACAGCTTCAGCCTGGAGGATGAGGAGGAGGCCTACTGTCCCGTGCCACAACAGCGGCCCCGCTTCACCCCTTCCCCCCTGGGCTCCCCGCGGTGCCTGTCCCCCTCCACCCCTAGCCACGGCCAGGAGTACGGCAGCCGTCTGGGGGCACCGCGTGCACGAACGCCCAGGCGATCACTCCAGGGCCCCAGTCCAGAGCTGCTCAAATTCGCCAAGAGCGAAGGTAAGTCTCGGTCTGTGCTCCTACTGCTGCACCCTGGGACGGGCTTCACCTGGGACGTGGGGACCTGGGACTGAACAACGAATTGAAATAAAGTGTGTGTGTGTGTGTGTGTGTGTGTGTGGTTGCAGAGGAGTTGAGACACAGCATGCCCAATCTGGCGCCCCGCACCAGCCTGCGTTCCCTGGAGGCGGTCAGAAACAGCCGCAGCATGGAGGCTAACCTCCAGAGCTCTGGCAACCGCATGTCCCGCCTAAACCACTCCCCCTCCACAGGTAACCCCGCCCTCCTCACCTGGTCTTCTGCCCCACCACTCCTGTGGATATTGGTCACACACACCCCACAACTCTGCCTCCATAACACCTCTCCCACCTGCTCATCCGCCCCACAAACTGCTTCTCTGTTGTCACCCTCTTATTGTTCTAAAACCCTTTGTGTGTTTTAGCTACAATTTCAGCGCTTCATTGCATGTGGTGTATGTAACCCAATGCTGCCTCCACGGAGGTGCTGGTTTACTGCCTCTAAGGGACACGGGTATCTTTTTGTTCTGAAAGAAGGTCTTTGAAAAGAAGAAGAACTGCTTTTACAGCTTTTTTTGTGGTTGCCAATATCTATGGTTCTAGTTTTTAGTTAGTCTATACTGTGAATCACATTTCCTATAGAAAAGTGTCATTGAACTTTAGGGATATAATTCCTTAAGTAGGGATATAATTCCTTAAGTAGGGATATCATTCCTTAAGTAGAAATGAACCATCTTCTCAACAAGGTACTTGTGTCTATGTGGGTCATGGGTAAGTAAGTAGTGATGATCTCCCGGTAAGGCCTTAACAGTAGCACAGAAGGTATTCCACCGTACAATCGTGTGTCAGATGTCTTACTGTACCCCATATCTCTCTCAAGGTATGGCATGCAGTGGACTGCGCCCCAATGGCCAGTCCCCCCTCTCCATGCGCACTCCGGTCAGAGCCCTGAACCCTGTGGGTTCTATGACCACCTCTCGTCAGCCTACCAGAGGACTGCCGGTGATCCAGGCGGCACCAGCCGGGGCGGGCCGGGTCCAATCACCGAGTCCCGCCCACGGGGGAGGCCACGTACCCGGGAGAGTGTCCGCTGGAGCCGGAAGGCCGGCTGCCAGCAGGGGGCAGACTCCTCCGGCCACAAGAAGCAAGCTCTCACAGCCGGGCAGGAGGTGAGTCCTTTTTAGATTTACTATCGATGTATTATCAAATGCATAGAAGGAATATGTGGCGTCTGTATTTCTGCGCTGTAAATGGTAATTCTTTCAAAGAAATGTAAAAATGTGATGAATTTGTTGTGATGAAAAGCCTTTATTGTTACTGCTACCTTGCTATGAAGACTTCACTTTTCTTTTTTTAACAGGTCTTTGGGTATGACTAAAATGTCAGATGAGTCCTGGAAAGATGGCTGCTACTGATCCCTGCACTGTGAAGGAGAGAATGGATCCAGAAACCTCTCCGCCTCTCTTCTTTTACCTAACGTAGTACAAAGAAGGAAACTGGTGCATTAAAACGTTATTCTTGATAGTCCACAAAGCTGTAGATAGGAAGCATCTCTGGTCTTAGCATGAACACCTAGCTCACAGCGTAACAACAAAGGTACAAACACATTAAAAACATGTCCACTTGTTCTATGGGCCAATCCAGAGCTTCCAGGAGAAATTGTGTTGTCGATTTAAAATATTTTTCTATGAAGAGACTGTTACAAATATGGTGGTATTTTATGTTATCTTGTTTAATTTAAATGAAGGAATGATTAGTTTGTCCTTGTTTTAAACCTTTTATGTATTTCACTCAATGAAGGCAATATGGTTTGTTGCATGCCTGGTTATATTCCCCCTCCCCAAACGTGTGCAACCATTTGGAATATGATGTTATTATGATATGTCCTATATTTCAAACCTTCCATTGTGGTATTGGTGCAGTTATGAATGTTGGAGCGGTTGTATGTGAAAATATTTGTTGTAATTGTTTTTCCCTCTTGACATTATAATGATACGAGATACAACAAGATACGATTTTTTTATTTGCCATGCACAATGGAATGCTTACTTTCCATTCCCTGCAACTTGTCTTGGACCACACTGCCCTTAAAAGCATACAAATCATATTTTGAAAAAAACAAAACGAACACAGGTTTGTGCCATGGTGCATTTCAGCTGCAGATCTCTTAATTCCTGGTACAATTTGGTACAGCATTTTTATTGCATATCTAAAGATGGATTGGGTTCGGTACTGTAATAAAGACAATGTTAATGCACGAATGCCATCTGCCAGCACCCTCAGGAAGAGTGCCTCTCATAATTGGAAGCCTATTTAGAATATTAATAAAGTCTAACTAAAGTTCATAATTGTATGTACTGCGGCGTTCTTTGAATGTGTTTTTTCATTTACATACTAATGTACCAAATCATTGACGGAAGAGATCCATTCCGGGTAACGTCTACATTCTGGTGTGCTGGGTTTATCCCATGATATCCACCACCTCCCCCCCCCAATTCTAATAAAACGGCCTGCAGGCCTTGGCGGTGGCCTCCCAAGTGAACACAGGAATCCACGTGGAATATTCTAATTAAGACACTCGTAATATTGCATTAAGTTGCCCCACGTCGCCCCCATTGAACGGTTTACATCAATCCCACCATGGCATCAATGTAAGCATGCTCTCCTATGCATGACGCGGACAGTAAGGGCTCAGCGGTGAACGAGGCCACGCGCTGTCCTCCCCCCCGCCCTCCCTCCCTCCGCTCGTCAGGGAGCGACGTGATTGGCCGAGGCCTAGCAAAGAGCGGCCGGGGATCCAAAACCGCAGGCCGCACTTAGCTTACCGTCAAAAATAAACCAAAACAATAACAGACAAAGTGGCAAAAGGGGGGAGAAACACCGGTAGACTCAGACGACGTCGTTATCAGGTACAAATATTCTAAATCTATCCGAAGTGTGTGTTGAACGGGGCCCGAGGGGCCCGGTCGGGCCGTAGCGGGCCTCTTCCAGACCTCCGAGACAACAACATGGGGGAGAACGCAGCGCGAGCCGCCGCGGCTAGGTTAGCACGCTAGCTAGCCGCGGCGCGGAGGGTATCGTCGACTACAATAGGGCGACTATGCGAGGGGATCACAGCTGTGCTAACGGTCGCTTTTGTGCTTTATGGTCTTCCTTTAGCGAACGGGGTGAACTATATCACCGTAGCGTGTATTGGTGGCTCGCACGGTACACCGTTTCCGTTGTGTTATATTAGCATTTTAGCTAAACAAAATGGCGCTTGGTTGAACGGTCGTAGCTTCCTTGCTAGTTAGCGCTGGTGGGTGGAGGGCGGCTACCGCCCTGGTGTGTGTGTGTGTGTGTGTTGCATAACGTCTGCGGTGCTTTCATTGGTGGCAGTGGATTCGGAGTGCGTGTGTTTGTTTGCGGCAAACTGTGCCGGGTACGAGCTGTAACGAAGAGAAATGGAACAGCAACTGGCCGTGCACTAACCACATCTTATTAAAATAAAGTGTCTCCCCCCATCCCCTGAAACACAGTCGATCGAAACCACCACCGTGCTGCTGTACCATTGGAGTTGCCGAATTGGCATTTCAAAAACGTCCACCCGTTAACGCCAGTACTTTCCGTATATCCCTCCTAATGGGGATGCCCACCCCTGTTATGACCGTGAGCACACGGACGGTAGTGGCGGTGTCCCTTTGTCTCAGCGGGCTAATGAGTTCAAACGGGTCCAGGTGCATTGGTCCTCACGTTGTAAGTCGCCTGTAGTGCACCGAGTTGACACCTGATGGAGACAGTGGGACCGAGCATGGCTGCTGGTGTGTTGCTGTTATGTTTCCCCTTGCTATCCAGTGTGCTCTCTCACCCTATGCGGGTGTTGCTGTTTCTAAACGCATATCTAAACCGAGATTCTGATTTCGAAATGATTTCCCCTGCACTACTTAAACAAGAGTAGTGCATGTCATTGCCCTTTACTGCAGCACATAATATATCATATATATTATATTAATAGTATAATAACACCAGCTTATGGGTTGCATAAGAATGACTCATAAGCACAGCTTTCTGTATTATGTTCCAATGTTGAACCGTTATGTCTCTTTTGCAGGGTTGCATCCCTGATGGAAGGCAGCCTCCTATATAACCTATTAGTTGTATTTCAGTGAGCCTTGGCACCCAGTGTGCAGGTAAGCATCCTCTTCGTGCACTGAGTTAACACAAGCACACAGGGAAACTTTAAACCCACCCAACCTTAAACACATTCTGTGTTCTGTTTCAGTGGTTATCTGTGTAAAAACATGGACCAAGGCGGAGGGGTGCTGGAGTTACATACTCAGGATCTGAAGATGCCCCACACTATGATCATGCAAGACTTTGGTAGGCGATGGGTTGGGGTAGCTATTAAAGTTATTAAATACATTTCTATGTATTTATGTTGTTTTGTCTAATCTCTCTTCACTCTTTGTTGTATTTGCAGTGGCGGGAATGGGGGGTCTGGCACACATCGACGGGGATCATATCGTGGTGTCTGTGCCAGAGGGCATGCTTCTGTCTGACGTGATGACAGATGAAGGCATCCTGCTGGAGCACAGCCTTGAGGTGGAGGGCCTGGAGACACATGTGGTGGAAGACCTGGAGACTGAGGTAGTTGAGAGCTTGGAGACCGATGTGGAGGGACTGGAGGCCGAGGTGGTGGACGGTCTGCAGACCCACATAGTGGAGCTTGAAGCCCAAGTGGTGGACAGCCTCGATGGGGAGGTTGAAGTGGAGGGTCTGGAGGCCCAGGACATTGAGGGCCTGGAAGCCCATGTTGTGGAGGAGCTCGAGGAGCTCGAGGATGAGGATGAGGAGGTGGAGGAGGTGGAGGTAGAGGTAGAGGTAGAGGTGGAAGGCCTGGAAGCAGAGGTGGTTGAAGGACTAGAAGTTGACGTTGGAGTGGAGAGTCATGAAGTTGTCAACGAGGACATGGTGTCCACAGAGCATAGTGTCATTATGCCCGATAATATTCTGGGGACAGAGGTCGCTATCGAGGAAGCTCTGGACCACCGCCTTCATCATCACCACCACCACCACCACCATGTCCTGACCTCAGAGCTCATTCAGGACTCTGACCACCACCACCACCACCATGACATGACAGACCAGGTGTTTGTGGCCGAGCTGTTGTCCGATCACCAGGACAACACACTGGACCAGCAGCTTGTGTCTGAGGGCGTGATGGTGGCCGACTCTGAGACCGTCATCCACGAGCAGCTGCCGGCTGAGTCAGTCGCCCTGCAAACTGACGAGGACGAGGATGCCAGGAGCAGCTCCGAGGATTACCTTATGATCTCCTGTAAGTCCTGCAGCTTGCGCTACCGTCATACATTCCATTGAAATCACTCGCCATTTGTGGGTCATCAAATGTTCTAATTGTTATTTTACTGCAGTGGATGAGGTCGGGGAGAAGCTTGACATAGGTGACACCCCTCTGGAAATTAGCACTGAGGTGATGGAGGACAAGGAATCCAAAGAAGAGGATGAATCTGAGGTCATCAAGGTCTACATTTTCAAAGCTGAAGCGGATGATGATTTGGGCAAGTGCCAAGAGAAACTTGATGATGTTGAATGATTCAGAATGGCATCAAAGCTTTTTGTCTCAAATGTCCAAATAATTTGAACCCGAAGAGGAGTGGGTCTTGACTCTAATTGCGTTCTATTTTTCTTTCTTGCAGGGGGAACTGAAGTAATAACTGAAGATGATTATCAGAACGGGCATCCCGACCCGGAGGCTGCGTCTTCCGGAAGACTGGGCGTCGGCCGAGACAAGATGATCTACATGGCTGTTAAGAACCGGCCCAAAGTATTAAAAGAGGAGGAGGACGACGATGACGACGATGACGACGACGACGACGATGATGATGAGGATGACGACAGCGACAGCGATGACGACGATGAGGATGACGACGAGGACATGAGTGAGTAGTCAACCGATCTCGTCCTGCTGAAGCACATGCTGTCGGCCAGGCCCCGCCCGTCATACATCACTAGGATGCTGTTAAACAGACTGTTTCTGTGACTGTTTGTAGATGAAAGTGACATGGCTGAACAGGTGTATATGGAGGTGGTAGTAGATCAGGAGGAAGAGGCTGCAGCACAGCCAACCCAGCTACATGACTCCATAAACGACAAGATGTTTGTGCCCGTGTCCTGGGCAAATTCTTATGGTAAAGATGACTTGGATGGACCCCGAATTTTGTAGCATGACCGTAGCAGAGATTGATGGTAGTGTTCAGGGTTCACACCGAGGACCACGTTCCTCTCCAGGCGTCACCATCTCACATGTTGTGTGCAGGCAACAGTGTTGACCCAGTGAAGAATGGGGGCTCCACGCCGTTTCTGCAGATCCGGGACAACATGGGTGTCAACCGTCTTCTCAAGAAGAAGAAGACGGGTGATATGCGGCAGTGCCAGACCGGTATGCGCCGTGTATTACACAAACATATACATATATTGATTTGAACCTCAGCTAGTTATGTTTCATATTTGTATTTTTAATAAATGTAATTCAAATGTAATTGTATGTTACACAAATTCTTAGTGCTGGATGATAATTTAATATTGCATTTCAGTCATTCATCAAACTGCCACATTATTAATAATGCATAATTAACTATTCATTAATCATAACCCCCTTTTATTATTTTTAATGCAAATAAATGTTGGCACAGCTTTGTTGACTGTAACTCCCACACAGGGTCCGCAATTAACACCTGCCACCAGCCAATGGCAGATCGTTTTAGCTTGGACCGTTTGGCAGGTAAAAAAAAATTCAGGGTTGGTAAAATAATTGCTTGGCTGGTACTGTACATTTTTCATTTTCGCAGGTAAAAAGGCAAAACTGAAGTTAATTTTGGACCCTGCTGCCACATGATTTATTGAACCTCCAAGATCGATAAACAGTACAAGAAAATGTCAATATCTTTTTGCAAGTTTGCAAGCCACAGCATTTTAACATCAGGCGTGTGTTGTTGGTTTTCCCCCCAGCTGTCATCATCGGCCCTGACGGCCTGCCACTGACCGTCTACCCTTGCAACATCTGTGGGAAGAAGTTCCGGTCGCGTATTTTCCTGAAGTGCCACATGAAGAACCACCCCGACCACCTACTGAAGAAGAAGTACCAGTGCACCGACTGTGACTTCGCCACCAACAAAAAGGTGAACTTCCACAACCACCTGGAGAGCCACAAACCGCTCAGCCACCACGGCGAGCAGTCGCCCGAGTACACAGAATACGCCCGGCGCTACCACGAGTCCAGCCCGTTGGGCTCCGACAAACTCCTGGTTAAGGACCGCGAGCCCAAGCTGCACCACTGCAAGTACTGCGTCTACGAGACGGCCGAACAGGGCCTGCTCAACCGCCACATGCTGGCGGTGCACAGCAAGAACTTTGCGCACGTGTGCGTGGAGTGTGCCAAAGGCTTCCGCCACCCGTCGGAGCTCAAAAAGCACATGCGGACGCACACGGGCGAGAAGCCCTACCTGTGCCCGCACTGCGACTTCCGCTGCGCCGACCAGTCCAACCTAAAGACTCACATCAAGAGCAAGCACGGCGCCGACCTGCCGTTCAAGTGCAGCCACTGTCCGCAGGCGTACGCCGACGCCCGCGAGCTCCAGCGGCACATAGAAATGGTGCAGGGCCACAAGACCCACCAGTGCCCGCACTGTGAGCACAAGAGCACCAACTCGAGCGACCTGAAGCGCCACATCATCTCCGTGCACACCAAGGACTTCCCCCACCAGTGCGACGTGTGCGAGAAGGGCTTCCACCGGCCGTCGGAGCTGAAGAAGCACGGCGAGACGCACAAGGGCAACAAGGTGCACCAGTGCAGGCATTGCAACTTCAACGCCCCTGACACCTTCACGCTGAGCCGCCACATCTTGTCCCTGCACACCAAGGACCTCCCGTTCAAGTGCAAGCGATGCCGGCGCGGCTTTCGGCAGCCGGCGGAGCTGAAAAAGCACATGAAGACTCACAGCGGGCGCAAGGTCTACCAGTGCCAGTTCTGTGAATACAACAGCACGGACGCTTCTGGCTTTAAGCGACACGTCATCTCCATCCACACCAAGGACTACCCGCACCGCTGCGACTACTGCACCAAGGGCTTCAGAAGGCCCTCGGAGAAGAGCCAGCACATAGCACGGCACCACAAAGACATGTGTATGTGAAGTCGTAATACACACACACACACACACACACACCCACACACACACACACACACACTCACTCCTCTTCCCCCAGGAAGTACTTCCCCCGGAGTTCCTCACTATAACGACTAAGGATTTATGGATGTGGATGCTTGACGGTGATGAAGAAAGACGTTCTCGTTGACCATTCTGTGTTGCGTGTTGAAATGAGTCGACCCCACCCCACACACCCCTTGACAGTAATGCAAGGATGTTTTTAGTCTTTGAGGGGGGGGGTTGACCGGGGATGGACAGATGTCATTTCTGTCATGTATTGTTGCAAAGGAATCACATAAGAAAGTATATATTCAGGGTTTCAAATTTCTATATTTTTATACCCCTCAGCTGAAATGCTGCACGATGATGACTGTGTCCTGTAATATAGAGACGTGGTGCTTTGTGAACGTCAAGCCAGGTTAGACACGGGGGAGTCTTCCAGCGTACCCCCCCCCCCCCCCTTCACCACCCCCTCAATAGCCAGCTTTTAGCAAAACATTTAGTTTTTAATGCCATCTGAATGGCTTGGTAGCCATGTTTACACGCATCATGCCAGGATGTTTCATGGATCTACCAGTTGCGCTTCCTGTTTTTATGTACACAGTGATCACGGTCCAGCCCAAATAACCACGTATAATGTACATACGGTTTTTATATTTTATGCTTTTCCGTTTCCTGGGGGGGGGGGGGGGGGAAGCAGAATTCAATGCAATCGATACCCTTTTTGTGGGGGGGGTTAACACACACACATTTATGCCACGCACAACTACTTCCCCCAGCCTCCCACACGGGGCGGCTTGGACCGTTGTATTGGTGTATCCGTGCTTCCACGCCCCTGTGGACCCTGTGGTCACAGAAGAAGGCTGGCGGGGATCTGAGAAGCACGTCGCACGTCCAGCGCTGCCGCTGGAACACGTGCCGTCCGTCGGATTTTACAATCATCGGGTTTTTACTAAAGATCCTCGAGTATCGAATTAGGTTAATCAGCAAACAAGTGATTTTTTTTGTTTTTTGTTTGTTTGTTTGTTTTAACGTTTCACACGCTATATCAATACCATTCACTGATAAACGACACACGCTTGAGTCAGTAGAAAGCACTTTAATTTTTTTATTTCCGTATGAGGAGTATATATTGTTCTAGGATGATGGACAGTGTGGATTTAACCAGATGAGAGTATTTTTTATTGCAATCTCTTAATCTGCCGTTCAAAAATTATATTGTTTTGTTTTATAAAAAAAATAAGTAAAAAGTAATTGCGAGTGGTGAGTGAACCGTGTGTTGTTGTGTATGTGGAGACGTGGTGGGTTTAGTGTTTCTGTTTGTGCTCACTAACCGACCCCAGGGCTACCTAACTGAATCCCACACGGGAAACCTATATACCCTTTCAACGAAATGGGCGACATATTGGCATTAGTCTTAAAAGGTATGCACATATGCTGTCATCATAAAGGTGAATTGTGGTATATATTAAAGATCCATACCTTTTTAGCCTATTCTTTTAATTTTTTTTGTTCAGTCTGATTGGGGATAAACTACTGGTGGGGAGGAACCAAAATAAACCAATATCTTTTTTTATTTGTCTGTGCCTTGTTCCTTCCTCTAGGTGGCAGGCCTCCCCTTCCTCCCGCATAGCGTCGGGGTTATCAAGAGGAAGGCAGAAGGTTAAAGTGTAACTAGCGGAACCGCAGCGCTTCAGGTCATGGCGTCACGGTGAGGCGTGGTGACGTCAGTGTCCTGCTCCTGGCTCTATCGTTTGACTTTTTGACGAGTGGTCGTTGATAAGGGACCTCCGGCAGAATGTGGCGCTATTGCACGGCATTTGGCATTGGCACGCCAAGGAACGTGGAGTCTTCGTTCCATGCTGTCATCTGTCAACATCAGATGAATGAAGCTTTTCCCAGGGGGAATGGAGCGGTGTACAAACAGTTGTGCATTGGCGTGGATTCTTCCTCAGCGAATCCGTGGGTTGAGGCTCTACACGTTATGTCGCCCATCGATCACACAGGGTACACATGTCCACATCATCGGAGGACAATATGTAGATGCATTACTTTTGTCCATATATATGATCTCGGTTTGTGTTGTAATCTTTGTTACATAGACTTATAAAGTGTTCTGTATGAACATCCCCTGCCTTACTTCAATCTTCTTCTTGTTGGTCACACACAACGCACACATTGGTGTGAGCCATACTCTTCAATAGAGAATACAGGTTTAAGTTATTTTTCACAATATACGTATAGGTAGGCTATCGTTTCACTAGGCTATGCGGTTATAGTGATTGAATGATGTGCAACGTCATTTGCATTTTTACTGCAAGAGAAAGTAGAAAACAACCTTTTGGGAAATGATCCATTTCTTCTATACTGCAGTTACTCCCTCTCTGTACCCCAATACGGTCGTGGTGTTGTTGCACTTCCACAGTAAATGGGTGACCGGTCTGGTAGTGCAGGATTCAGCAAGAGACCTGCAGGCCCTCTGGGGAAATCAGGTGCAGATTGCTCCGAGACTGACAAATAAGACTGGGGCGGCCCTGGACGGAGTAAATAAAGCACACTTCCGTCGGTTCACCTGTTAACCACGTGGTCAGTCTGTCAGTTGTTACCTTGACAACATCATCATTCATTTACGACGATCATGTGGCCGACACTAAATCCCTAAACCGGCCTCATTCCCCGTCTTTGTCGTAAAATGACAACTATAGCGAGGGTTATTGTCGTATAGTTAGTCTTAAGTTTAGAATTTAAAGTTTTTAAATGTTTAATATAATTTAAAAAATAATACAAACTGGCGAACCTCAATGAGAGAGAGAGAGAGAGAGAGAGAGAGAGAGAGAGAGAGAGAGAGAGAGAGAGAGAGAGAGAGAGAGAGAGAGAGAGAGAGAGAGAGAGAGAGAGAGAGAGAGAGAGAGAGAGAGAGAGAGAGAGAGAGAGAGAGAGAGAGAGAGAGGCAGAGAGAGGGAGAGAGAGGGAGAGAGGGAGCCTGTAAAGCAGCCAATGAACGTCACCGGGAGGTAGGTGTGGTTCCAGATCCATAACACACAGTCCTCGGTCGGACATGTGAGCAGAGCTCCAGACTGAGGAGAGGAGAGAGGTCCGCTGCGTGTGATTGCGTCTCAAGTGATGGAGAAGAGATTAACGCGTCTCACCGCCCACTACATGTCGGAGGGGCTCTGCGTCCGCCGGCTTTACGTTTACGGGACGTCTACCTCGTTCACCTCCAACTATGGATTGCCTCATTGAAGTTGGGCCACCCGATCCCGTATGCGTCTAATCGACCGACCACGACCGAGAAGGGCCCTACGACCCGCTGGGCGGCTTCATGTCTTACCGTCATTGAGAAATGCGCGTTAAGTGTCCATCATTTTGCATAAAAGTGCGCAAATCTGTGTATGCGTAAAAAAAAAAAGGCACGGACATATCTAGTGTTCCTAACCCGATACCTGCGGATATGCGACATTCATGGTTTACGTTTATTCAGTTTTCGAAATATCTTTCGTGTGATTTTATTTATTTCGAGTGCAAATGTGTGGTGCGCGAATATGTGTTGAACCTGTAGACGACCAGGAGCGCGCCTTGTAGATCGGCAGTTGCCCCAATCCACGCGTGTCGCTATACCAGTGTATACCAGTGTAGTAACATTGACAACACTGTCCATTAATCTAGTGTTTTAAGAAGGAACATATATCGCGACCCTTGGATTTAGCCATGGCTTTACCAGATAGCAGCATCGGGGTGGAAGTTGGCTTCCCAGAGATTATAGAACTGAACGTCGGTGGCCAAGTGTACATCACACGTTACTCTACGCTCACCAGCGTGCAAGACTCCCTACTCTGGGACATGTTCAGTCGGAAGTCTACCAAAGGACTGGCCAGGGACACGAAAGGGAGGTTCTTTGTGGACCGCGACGGCTTCCTGTTCCGCTACATCCTGGACTACATGCGGGACCAGCAGCTGGTTCTCCCGGACCACTTCCCCGAGCGCGGCCGCCTGCAGCGCGAGGCCGAGTTCTTCAACCTGCCCGAGCTCGTCAAACTACTGGCGCCCAAAATCAGCAAGCAGAACTCCCTGGGGGACGAGGGCTGTCAGAGCGACCCGGAGGACTCCTCGCCGGGCACGGACACCGGCCGCCACCTGGGCTCCCTGGGGGCGGCCGCCGCCGCCTGCGCCAGCCTGGTGCCCGGCGGCCCGGACGCCAACAAGCGCTCGGGCTTCATCACCATCGGCTACCGGGGCTCCTACACCCTGGGCCGCGACAGCCAGACCGACGCCAAGTTCCGGCGGGTGGCGCGCATCATGGTGTGCGGGAAAACGGCCCTGGCCAAGGAGGTGTTCGGGGAGACGCTGAACGAGAGCCGCGACCCGGACCGCCCGCCCGAGCGCTACACCTCGCGCTACTATCTCAAGTTCACCTTCCTGGAGCAGGCGTTCGACAAGCTGGCCGACTCCGGCTTCCACATGGTGGCCTGCAACTCCACGGGGACCTGCGCGTTTGCCCACGAGCAGACGGACGACAAGACGTGGACCAGCTACACTGAATATGTGTTCTACCGTGAGTGACACCGCTGGCCTTCTCCTCCCAGAGACACCCTCACCACCCCCCTACCCCAACCCTCTCCTCCCAGAGACACCCTCACCACCCCCCTACCCCAACCCTCTCCTCTCAGCCACCAAGTGCCCCTCCTGCCTCCTCCTCCCTGCCCAACCTCCACACATTCCGTGGTCGTCGGAGGTAGATGTGCTCTACCCCTAGAAGCTCCGTCTCTCTCTCTCCACTCCCGGCTCCCTTCAACTCCCGGTCTGCAGACTTCGGCTGTAGACGTAAGAACAACACCATCTCGGCCGTCGGCTGACAGCTTGGAACCTCTGTAGGTTAAACCTGCCATTCCTGTTTGTTCTCTGCCTCCGCCCCCGCCTCCTCCTCCTCTTCCCCCTCCTCCTCAAATCCCTTCCCATCCAGGCAGAGTGCCCTACTTCTAAGCCCCGGCTTCTGTTTCCATCCAAATGAAAACCAGCCCCAAAATTCCAGCCTCACATCCACCTCCAGAATCCCTGACTGCTGGAATCCTACACCCCAACCTTTCCTCTTGAAAGACTTGATTTCTTCAGTGTACTATCCCCCTCATTGTACGTATTCCATTTGCATCGACAAATCTAATGGGCAGTGTGTCAAAACCAAACTCTGTGCGACTTTAGCGCTTGTCGTAATAGAAAGGGCTTCAAAGAGGGCCAGAGATTCTCAATGCTAAAGTCGTACCGTACCGTCTCTGCTTACTCCAGCAGATCAGCCTCTCTGTCTCTCGCTCCTCTCAACTAAATGACCAAATAATTGGACATCTTATCAGCCGTGAGGGATGGGGACAGCCCCAGCACAAGGAAGAAGTGGCACAAGAACATTCTCTTCAATTTGTTTTAAATGTGTCTTTATTTTTTATTTGGATTTTTTTTTTTTTCGTTAGCAGGCCACAGTTTCACTGATATATGAGTGATAGTTGTCTGCAAGGTTTTTTCTGTTTGTTTAAAGTCTGTGCTTATTAAGATAAATACAGCCGCAAGGACATGAAGCACATCAGTATTTGTTTTTGGTTTTAATTAACGGAGGACACTGGAGTATCGCAGGGTACCCCGAGGTGATGGCAGGTCCTTACTTTACCTTTACCTTACCTTGTCTTTTTCTTTACCTTTTTAGAATTGTGCTACAATATCTTATCAAACGAGAAGCAGGGAGGAAGGGGACGAACATTAAAAAAATGAAGTTCTGGCAGTTGCCCCATCAGGAGTGTGTATTGATTGTGCAATGGAGAATTCAGTATTTCTAATCAGCCGGTGGCTAAAGGGCAGTGGGGGGGGGGGGGGGGAGAGAAAGTGCTCTATCATGTTAAGGCCTCCTGTACTAGTCTCTCTCTCTCTCTCTCTCTCTCTCTCTCTCTCTCTCTCTCTCTCTCTCTCTCTCTCTCTCTCTCTCTCCTCTCTCTCTCTCTCTCTCTCTCTCTCTCTCTCTCTCTCTCTCTCTCTCTCTCTCTCTCTCTCTCTCTACATGCTCTCTTAGTGTGACCATGCATTGTCACTGCATCGTATTGTTTTATCAGGAGGGAAAAAAAGGACTTATTCCATGTGTGTGTTATCCGTTATCTTGTCTCCAGTGTTGAGTGTTCTGCACACTACACGCTACACACTACATACTACACACTACACACTACATACTACACACTACACACTACATACTACACGCTACACACTACATACTACACACTACACACTACATACTACACACTACACACTACATACTACACACTACACGCTACATACTACACACTACACACTACACACTACACACTACATACTACACACTACACGCTACATACTACACACTACACACTACACACTACATACTACACACTACATACTACACACTACACGCTACATACTACACACTACATACTACACACTACACACTACAGTACATGATGTTTCAGTTCAGTGTTACAGCTTCTGCATATTTTATGTTTTCTCTAGCTTACTGAAAGACAATGTCCATGAGAAGGATACAATGGCATTGTACCAGCTATATACGTATATCTTAATAATATCATATATATATACCGTATATATATATACGTGTATATATATATATATATATATATATATATATTTATATATATGTATTTATATATACAGTGTATATATATATATATATATATATATATATATATATATATATATATATATATATATATATATATATATATAAAAGGGGTTTATTCACCAGCTTAGAGAGTGCATTATGATGGTTGGTGGTCGTAGCAAAGAGTTACCAAGCACAGATTAAAAGGTATATTTTCAGGTATAGCCTCAGGATAGGTCTGCACATCATATACCTCGTACAGCACACACGCCAACACCCCACCTGCCCTCCCATCCAACCCATACATATTCAAGTATATATATACAGGAGAGAAGCTATATAGGAGAGAAGCTATATAGGAGAGAAGCTATATAGGAGAGAAGCTATATAGGAGAGAAGCTATATAGGAGGCGGAGAAGACCAAGCAGGAGAGGACGGACTCTCGGAGTCTGCGAGAGGCGGACCTCCCGTGGAGATGAGTGGCGAGGAGGTTTCATTTGAGCCATTGAGGTGTGAGGTCATGGCCGTGGTATTGGTTCCTGTCAGCGGTGATGAATGGGTTCTTGTCTCGGACCGGACAGGCGAGCGCTCTGTGGACGCAGGATCCATATATATATCTATATATATCTATATAGATATATAGATATATATATATATTAGGCTCAAGCTACTATGGTGTCTCGCCTTTCGGATGGAGACATGCAGCCAACATACGAGTGACGTGTTCAATGGAGAGTGAAACTGAAAAGTACAATTTGTCAAATAAAAGTCTTTTTTTTTCCATTTTTGGTTTGTATTCTCCAGTTATACAATGGGTTTGCCAACATAAATGCTGTATTGACTGATTTAAAAAGGAGTGCATTTTGGTTAAGTATAATAAATGGAATATATTATAAATGCCTTTTTATAGTTAAAGCCTTGTGCAAATGAACTGTCCACAGGGCCCACTTTATGAAATAAGTGTCTTCCAACATTCTTGGATAAAGATATAACCCTATGGCATATTTGTTTCAATCCTTTCATCTTCACGGCTCCTATTAAAGGCGCCGTTCTCCCTATTTAATTTATTCTTAGCTACTTAGTTCACCAGAAATACAAGGTGGACTCAGGACATACACAAACAAGCCGATTGCCAAACCCCCCGTGTGGACGGACAGCAAACAATCTCTCACTCATTTAAAGACACAGACGCTCTGTATTTTTAAACAGCAAAAGTCTTAGTCTTCATCTTAGTCTTCACCCTCCACACAAATTCCCAGATACATTTCCATTAATATTACAATCGACTCACGCCATCATGACCTGCACACACACAGCCAGACGCAGGGAGGTGAGTCATTACCACCCCTATGACGACAGCTGAAGGGGGGGGGGGGGTTCTGTTCCACCGGCCCCGGGATCTCTAAGGGTCGCCTTGAGTCTCCACGTTCAACCCTAGGTGTGAGAGACGTGTGGAGAACCAGGGGCCATTAGATACATTGTGATGAAGTGCACTTTAGGGCTGTGTAGAAGGTTGATAGAAGGTTCTAGATCTGTCACC
>CM051001.1:34328655-34331155 GCA_027704905.1 Muraenolepis orangiensis
ACTTTAGTTTCCATGGCAACAAAGCACAAAGCTTTCTCTCCTCCTGTGGCAAACATCCCCCTACTGACGTACAGTACATCAATTCCCCAAGAAGGCTCGGACCTTTATTTCATATATACATATATATATTTAGATATATTGTTGGTTGGTTGGTGACTGGTTTAAGCAGCCTCCCCCCAGACAGAGGGATGTGTGGGTCCTTGGTAAACACGCGAGGGGCACTAGGGTGTACCATCTGCTCTGCCTGGTAACAACTACAAACTTTACAATAAAGCAGATTACTCATCCCTCTGTGTCCTTGTCGTCGGGAGGAGCTCTATAAGAAGCCATCTCACTGGCATGTGGCAGCGTCATCTGTTACAATATTTATTTACACTTACCGTCCAACGATACGTTGTTGTTTGCTTAACTCTGCTTCACTTTGCTTGACATTGAAATGTTTCCCACTGAAACACATATATTTATATATTAAATATTTTGTTTTTGTTTTTCCTTGCAGGAGGTCAGCCAGTGCACCCCAGAGGGGGCACCTCGGACCCCTCACTCCCCATAGAAGGAGACAATCCCCCCATGCCTGCAGCTGTCTGTGCTCCGGCTGGGCCCAAACCGGAGAACTACAGCGTCCGGACCCAGAGCCTCCCAGAGGCCGGTGTCGCCGTGAAGCTGGACATGCCAGACGTGCCCCAGCCCGCCCTGGACTCGCCTCCACCTCTGACCTCTCCTCCACCTTCTCCTCCTCCACCACCTCCTCCTCCTCCGCCCCCTGCCCCACCGCTCCCAGCTCTGGATAGCCCTAACCTCCCACCTCCACCATCGCCGCAGTTTTTTCCCCCGGCATCGCCGAAAGACGTGACCTCCACCTCCGTTACCCCCACCTCCACTTCCACCCCCACCACCTCCACCTCCACCCCCACCCCCACCACCCCCTCTCCTCAGACCCCGGGGCCGGTTCTCCTCATGGAGAGTCCCCAGCGGCCCAAGACCCTGAACCTCAGAACCCTGCCCCGGACCTCCATCAAGGAGAACGGCCTCCTGGCCGGGGAGGGCGACGAGGAGAAGGAGGAGAACGAGGAGGAGGAGAGGAAGACGCTGGAGGACGACATGAAGAGGTGCATCGAGGACTTCAAGAAGATCCGCGTGCCCCGCGTGTTCCCGGACCGCAAGAGACACTGGCAGTCTGACCTGCTGAAGAAATACAACGCCTGAACACTTCTTGTTGGCCTTCTTCTTTCTTCTTTCTTCCACTTTCTTCTTCAGTCTTCTTCCTTTTGTTGAGTTTGCTGTCTCCTTTCACCAACCCCGGCGTTGAGAGCAGCTCTGAGTGCTCTGTAAATAGGGAGGCAAAGTGTCGGTGAGAAGAGGTGGTGAGCATGTGTTTCACCGGAGGGAGGATAAGTCTTTGTATTTCGGTTCTGGATCAAACAATGAATCCCCCCCCCTCTCTTTATAGTTGTGTGCTTATGGTACGTTCCATTTGAACTGGGAAGTTGGAATTTAAGAGTTCCCACTCGGAAATTTCCACTGGAACGTCCCCCGGGAAATCTGATTATGGACTCGGAAAGACGTCAGAAGAAACCTCGTTACCCCCGGCCTCAAGACCCAGGGCGGCTGGGCCTCCACCTGAGACCCAGGGCGGCTGGGCCTCCACCTAAGACCCAGGGCGGCTGGGCCTCCACCTAAGACCCAGGGCGGCTGGGCCTCCACCTGAGACCCAGGGCGGCTGGGCCTCCACCTAAGACCCAGGGCGGCTGGGCCTCCACCTAAGACCCAGGGCGGCTGGGCCTCCACCTGAGACCCAGGGCGGCTGGGCCTCCACCTGAGACCCAGGGCGGCTGGGCCTCCACCTGAGACCCAGGGCGGCTGGGCCTCCACCTGAGACCCAGGGCGGCTGGGCCTCCACCTAAGACCCAGGGCGGCTGGGCCTCCACCTAAGACCCAGGGCGGCTGGGCCTCCACCTAAGACCCAGGGCGGCTGGGCCTCCACCTAAGACCCAGGGCGGCTGGGCCTCCACCTAAGACCCAGGGCGGCTGGGCCTCCACCTAAGAGCTGTTACAACATACTGTTTATTAGCACCTCCCCTCTTATGTCTTCATATCTCTTATGTCTTCATATCTCTTATGTCTTCATATCTCTTATGTCTTCATATCCCTCTAAACGACACTACAGCAAGTTTGATTTCCATACGCTCAACCATACGAATACGATGCACACATTACAATGAATAGTAGGCATACCTCGTATACTCACTATTGAACTATAACTATTGGTTCACTATTGGTTCAATAGTGGGTATACGAGGTATATTGGTGTATCATAATAACTACTGGTCAATAGTATTAGTTGACAATCGCCATATTGAAGGACATACAGACACCACTATAGATTCACCAAAAAGCCCCACAAGTGTGAGCATTTCAGCATTTGAGTTCATCTCCAATAATTATTAAACTCTGGTGCTAGCCATCTAAAATGATTTGCCTCATTCATATCGCAAAAGTA
>CM051001.1:34341155-34343655 GCA_027704905.1 Muraenolepis orangiensis
GTGGTTCCATCTTGGTGCTTCAGGTTTTAATTAGAAGGTGGTTGGTGTTTCAGGGGAGACCGACTACAGAAAGGCTTCATTCAATGTTTGCGGGCACCGGATGACACCACAGGCCTTTAAGTGTGTGTGTGTTACCGTGTTCCATTGATTCATGAAATGTGTGCGTTGTTGGCAAGCTAATTGAACAGCTATAACCACACATGTTCCTCAGGCTCCCTGTGACCAATCAGCACGTCACAATCACCCCGGCGGATAAGAAGGTCAACGGTTTATCGTATGGAAAGCACTGGGTTTGCTCGAGTGGGGGACACAAGGAATGAAACAACCATTAGGGCCAAAACCACGACGGAGGGATGGGAGGGATGGGAGGGATGGGAGGGATGGGAGGGATGGGAGGGATGAGAGGGATGGATGAGAGGTATGGGAGGGATGAGAGGGATGGATGAGAGGGATGGGAGGGATGGGAGGGTGGGATGGGAGGATGGGAGGGATGAGAGGGAGGGATGAGAGGGATGGGAGGGATGGGAGGTATGAGAGGGATGGGATGAGAGGGATGGGATGAGAGGGATGAGAGGGAGGGATGGGAGGGTTGGGAGGGTTGGGAGGGCTGGGAGGGATGAGAGGGATGGGAGGGATGAGAGGGAGGGATGGGAGGGAGGTATGGGAGGGATGAGAGGGAAGGATGGGAGGGATGGGAGGGATGAGAGGGAGGGATGGGAGGGAGGGATGGGAGGGATGAGAGGGAGGGATGAGAGGGATGAGAGGGAGGGATGGGAGGGAGGGATGGGAGGGATGAGAAGGAGGGATGGGAGGGAGGGATGGGAGGGATGAGAGGGAGGGATGGGAGGGAGGGATGGGAGGGATGAGAGGGAGGGATGGGAGGGATGAGAGGGATGAGAGGGAGGGATGGGAGGGAGGGATGGGAGGGATGAGATGGGAGGGATGGGAGGGATGGGAGGGATGAGAGGGAGGGATGAGAGGGATGAGAGGGATGAGAGGGATGAGAGGGATGAGAGGGAGGGATGGGAGGGAGGGATGAGTTGGCCGAGGTGGCCGAGTTGTGGGTTCAGGGTTCTAGGGCGGCAGCTGTGGCCCAGCGTAGGGCATGACCCATCACGCTCCGGTGAGCTGGAATCCAGAGGACACATCTGTCCACCTGCCGCCACCTAATTTTACACGCTTCTTCCGTCTCCGCTTCGCTAGCTTCTCCGGCGGGGATGCCGCTACCACCGTATTTGTTGTTGATGTTGTTCGCCGCCACAACCACCAGCTAGCTCCCCTCCCGGTAGCGGTAAAATCTAAATCGCCGGTCCACACCCGTTCTGGTATCCATGCAGGCGACACAGTAAAGCGTAAGCCGCAAACTGTCACTGTTAGGTTTTTTTAGGTACATTTCTTTTTTAGGATAAATGTGTTCCTCTGGCGCGGAAGCGGAGCAGATGAGGAAGTGGGAGGCTGACACCATTACCACCCCACTTATCCCCCTCGTCAGCCTCCACTGATAACAAGTCAGCTCATCAATACACACACACACACACACACACTCTTGTCTCTCCTCTCCTTCTGCTCCTCCCCCTCCCCCTCATCCTCCCTCTCCTCCCTCTCCCCCTCCTCCTCCTCCTCCTCCTCCCTCCCCCTTTCTCCTCCTCGCCAACCCTTGCTCTTTAACACCGTTTGGCCCCCCGGGGAAGCAGACTAGTCTGGCCCCCGGTACCCACCACACGGGGTGTCCCAGAGACGTCCTACTGCGGCTAATCCAGAGGTCGGACTGATGGAATCGACAGCCGAGTGTCGCCGGGCGGGAAGCCGTCGCTAGGAACCAACGTTGGTTCAAGGAGCTCAGGTCAAGGGATCAAAGGCTTTTCTTGTGCTTTTTTAAATAGGTGGCGCTTCGTGGTTCCACATACTAATGTGGACTCAGGATTTCTTTCTTTTTTCTATCCATCCTATGTATATATATATATCATGAAGTAAGTCAGAGGACGAGCCACACACACACACACACCTTTGGAAAATCCTATTGTTCATGGGAATGAGGCCAGTAAAGCATACAAACATAAAGAGTGACTCCATGGCGTATGGGTGTACTTTCTATTAACTGGTACAGCTGTGAGATTTACGGACTTAAGTAACACCGTATACACGGCAACACACCATTATAATGACACCAGAGGGAATGACAATACACACACACTTACACACAAACCCACGCACACACATCCCTCCCCCACCACCCCTGCATGGGGCTGTGGTGGAGTATCTTTGTGTCTCTCCGTCACTGCAGGATTACATAGAGTCCATGATGAAGCATCCCCCTCCATGCCTAACTGATGAGTTGACTCTCTGGGCCTCGGCTTGGATTTCACCAAGGGGGAAGAGGCCGGTTATAACTAAATATCTATAATTGTGTCCAAAACCTGCAATGCAACATGCTTCACAACCCAAACAGAGAGTAGCTTTATTATATTTAAAAAATCTAGTTTGAGGTAAATTACAACAA
>CM051001.1:34348655-34373655 GCA_027704905.1 Muraenolepis orangiensis
TGAACCTGTTGTCTCATTAAAACCTGCACCTGCTAATTCAAACGCCTTCCTTCCTGACCTTCCTTCCCCTCCCTGTTTCTGTCAGGAGGGAGTTTGGGGGTCCTGCCCTAAGCCATGGATTTCTCTTCTTCTACTGCCATGTCCCCCCAGACACCACTCCTTCTGCTCATCCTTGACTTCCAATGGAGCTCTGCTACTTGCAGTCCATCAGCCCTGCGGTGTGTGTGTGTGTCTTGTGTATGCAGGCATACACACACATGCACACACACACACACATA
Source organism: Muraenolepis orangiensis (assembly GCA_027704905.1). NCBI lineage: Eukaryota > Metazoa > Chordata > Actinopteri > Gadiformes > Muraenolepididae > Muraenolepis > Muraenolepis orangiensis. Next base: position 34,348,934 of record CM051001.1, read on the forward strand.
CCGTAAAAAAACACATGCATGCGCACATAAATTCGCTTTTGCACAAAGATGCACACACACACGCAAATGCACACACACACAAAATAAACAAAGACAAACAATCAGGGTAGCACACACACACACACACACACACACACACACACACACACACACACACACACACACACACACACACACACACACACACACACACACACACACACACACACACACACACACACACACACACACTGAAAATAAACAGAGATAAACAAACAGGCAACACACACACACACACACACACACACACACACACACAAACACACACACACGCACCCCTAGAGAAATCCTGATCTATTTTCACCTTTCCTGCTCCCTCTGCCCCATCAATAATGTAGGTCTCACCAGGACATCGCAGCGGTGGGCGGCGGTTGGGGTGGCGGTTAGCCGGGAGCTTTGAAGAGAAGGGCAAGCCTCGACAGGGCTCCTGGCCTGGCATTACGGTAATTAGATACTCCTGGTGCGGCCGCCCCAAACAAACAGCATCGGCGGTGGGCACAATCTCATTAGCCCTGCGCTAGCAGCCAGCATGACGCCCAGGTGTCATAGCTGCAGAGAGCGCGCTAGGCCACCGCGCCCACCGTGAAATATTCATCGCTACTGCTTGTTGTGTAGCATATGAATCGGCTCATGTGGCACACAGAGGCACAGAGGCCCCCCCCCACACACACACACACACACACACTGATACCATATACCATACGCACGCACACTATACGCACACACGCACACACGCCTGCAAACCCACACAACCAACATGCATGTATTCAAACACACACACACACACACACACACACACACACACACAGAGGCACACAAATGTGCACACAAAGATGCATGCACACACACACACACACGCGCGACTAAACATGCACGAAAACCCACTCACACACACTCACACATACACACAGGGGCACTCCCACACAGACACAGGGACGTGCATATATCCTATCCTGACAGCGAGCCATCCCAGACACGTAGTCACTACCCATCTTCCCCCCATAGCCACTTAATCTTCACCATCTCCCTCACCCTGTCCACCCCCAGACCTGACCTCGGCTGGGCCCCATCACACCCACCAGCACCAGCAGCACCACAACCACCACCACCACCACCACCACCACCGGCAGCAGCACCACCACCACCACCACCACCACCATCATCATCACCACCACCACCACAACCACCGGCAGCAGCAGCACCACCACCACTACCATCACCACCTCCACCACCACCACCACCGGCAGAAGCACCACCACCACCACCACCACCACTATCACCACCACCACCACCACCACCAGCACCACCAGCACCACCAGCCCCTGCGTGTGTTGGCCGGCCGGCGGCCTCCTAGTAAAGAGTGATGTCTCTTTCATCATCCCCATCAGCCTCATTCAGACATGCGGGGGAACCATCCGTCTGCCAGAGCTACATGTGAGGAGCACTGGAGTGAAGGAGGAGGAGGAGGAGGAGGAGGAGGAGGAGGAGGAGGAGGAAGAATAGACCGATCCGAACCAAACCGACCTTAAGCAGCTCGGGATACACATTAGGAAGCAGGCAATACATGAATGGATGAATGGATGGAACAGATGAATGAACAAATGAACAAATTAATGACTAAACAAATCAATTAACTCATTAACAAATGAACGAACAAATGAATCATTTGTTGATCATTTATCACCATGTTGGATTGATAACGACTCTCCTCTATCGAAAAATAGAAAGCATCGTTAACCACATTCACCTATTACCTTAAAAGCAGTCAGTGGTAACTTCCACACTGTTGAAATGTCACTAGAATAGTCAGACCATCTCAAGATTGTTCCCCAGATGAGTTGAATCCCATCGGCAGAGCTTATATCAGTCATCACAGTTGAAACATACAGTAAGTCTCGTCGGGAACCACTTCCAGTGCTGTAGATAAGCAGAATAACAGTGCTTATTCTGGTTGGGTTTCACACTGTGTACGGCACCTTGTCCTGTTCCCTCTTCAGCATATGCAGTGAATCTTGACGTCAAACGACTCTTTGCCAGAAACGCTGACACATTCGGAACAAAAACCAAGGCCAAAACAGACAGTCATAGTTTATCCCTAAAGCAGACACACACACACACACACACACACACACACACACACACACACACACACACACACACACACACACACACACACACACACACACACACACACACACACACACACACACACACACACACACACACACACACACACACACACACACACACACTTTGGAAGCGCATCTCAGCCTTGTCCACCAGTGGAGATAAAGGATACGAGCCCCGCCATGCCTGTGTGCATAGCAAGAGTGATTTAAGAGAAACTCAAGAGAAGCCAAAACACTTTTCTCCCCCTTCCTCCCTCCCTCCCTCCTCTCCCTCCCTCCTCTCCCTTCTATTGATTGGATACTTGCAGGGGAAATAAACGGCCAGGCTTGTTGTCAGGAGCTGGACAGAAAGCTTAATATAGGAGTCTTCCTCCTCTCTCTCTCTCTCTCTCTCTCTCTCTCTCTCTCTCTCTCTCTCTCTCTCTCTCTCTCTCTCTCTCTCTCTCTCTCTCTCTCTCTCTCTCTCTCTCTCTCTCTCTCTCTCTCTCTCTCTCTCTCTCTCTCTCTCTCTCTCTCTCTCTCTCTCTCTCTCTCGCCCCTACCAAAGTCTTTGGATGTATTGGATGAATTTGAAATAAGTCATACTTTAAAACTAAAGAAAACTAAAGGTAGTGTTGGCGTCGAAGTTCAGATCTCTTTTGTCACTGTTGTGGACGCTGTTCCCCACACACAAAAGACATGGTTTACAAGCTGCTTTGGTTGTACTCCTGACCCTGACACGGGCATCACTCAGCGTATTGGTTTGCATGGTTGATTCCCCTCAGAAGCATCTCACTCCTCTCTAAATCCACGGCTTAAAGGGAACGCCGGGAGAACTGAATGAATTGCTTTCAATCAAGGTTGATTGCTATAGGGAGGTGTGCATGTGTGTGTGTGTGTGTGTGTGTGTGTGTGTGTGTGTGTGTGTGTGTGTGTGTGTGTGTGTGTGTGTGTGGTGTGTGTGTGTGTGTGTGTGTGCCTGCATGTGTTTTCGACACAGCGTGGGTGGATGAGTCACAGTTCCATGTGAGTGTAAGGAGGAGGGAAGCAGAGACAGCCCTGGCGGTCGGTGATGATGGCTGCTCTACGGCGAGCCTGTGCGCTGCGGGGAGATTGACAAGCACTTAAACAACATGAGCACACTATCACTACACTCAGGACGCCACACTATCACTACACTCAGGACGCCACACTATCACTACACTCAGGACGCCACACTATCACTACACTCAGGACGCCACACTATCACTACACTCAGGACGCCGCACAGCAACACACCGCAAGATGGGGGTGGCGAGAGTGAGCACAAGTCTTTGGATATGTCAGGAACAGTCTTGAGGCAACCGCAACACTCTCTCTCTCTCGCTCGCTCTCTCTCTCTCTCTCTCTCTCTCTCTCTCTCTCTCTCTCTCTCTCTCTCTCTCTCTCTCTCTCTCTCTCTCTCTCTCTCTCTCTCTCTCTCTCTCTCTCTCTCTCTCTCTCTCTCTCTCTCTCTCTCTCTCTCTCTCTCTCTCTCTCTCTCTCTCTCTCTCTCTCTCTCTCTCTCCCTCCCATCACCTCTTATCACCTCTCAGGCTGGTATTCCGCTCAGCTCGGCAGTGTGATCTGCAGGGAGTCTTGTAGGGCCGGTAAGGTGTATGTTGGGTTGAAAGCGCGTGTTCCTCCACCTGTGGGGCTGCTTCTCCTGGAGTCAGACGCAGAGCTACAACCGCCGATGGAAAAGTTGAGTTGAGCTGTGTGAAGTACAGCTCATCCTGGGGGTTATAAGGGTGACTCAAGCTGAATACTAAAGGTGTGTGTGTGTGTGTGTGTGTGTGTGTGTGTGTGTGTGTGTGTGTGTGTGTGTGTGTGTGTGTGTGTGTGTGTGTGTGTGTGTGTGTGTGTGTGTGTGTGTGTGTGTGTGTGTGTGTGTGACTGTGTGTGTGTGTGTGTGTGCGTGCGTGCATGTGCGTGTATGTTAAAATCTAAATGGGTTCAGAGAGCTTGTGATTGCTTGCATGGTACATCGTTGCATTTGCATCGAGGAACACTTAATAACCTATTGTCTGTGTGCATGCTATTATTGAATAGCTGTTTACTCTGTGTGTGTTTTTTTGTTTCTGCATCTGTAATGAAAATGGACATTTATATAGCGCTTATATACCAATTATCTAACCAATGGTTACTCAAAGCGCTTTACATATCAAGTCTCACATTCACCATTCATACACACATTCAACCACCAACGGCGGAGTCAGCCATGCAAGGAGACAGCCAGCACGTCAGGAGCAGTTAGGGTTAGGGGGTCTTGCTCAAGGACACCTCGACAGCTTTAGCTAGGAGGAGGCGGGGATCGAACCAGCAACCTTCCGGTTGTGAGGCGACCGCGCTACCTCCTGAGCTAAACTGACGCCCTGTATGTGTGAATGTGTGTGTGTTTGCGTGCGTGTGCATGAGTGTGTGTGTGTGTGGGTGAGTGTGGTGAAACCCGCTCTGCCTCCTTGCTCAGGGGGGTCACACGTTATTAGCGATTAGCACTTAGCCCCGCGGGGATTCAACCACAATTACTGCACACAGTGGGGACCCCCCCCCCCCTTGCAGGGGGACAAGGCAACACGGAGGAACTGCAGCTCAGACGCCACATCGTAGCACAGAGAGCCGCCGAGCATCACTCAACCGCCAACAGACAGAGAGACCCGGGAGAGCAAGGGAACTGGATCAGGGCTGAGCTGTATAAGTATGTTGTTGTTGTTGTTGGTGGTGGTTTGTTTATGGGTGGAATTAGTGGTAAATATCCAACGTAATCGCTGTGTTACAAACCTCCATGTCTCTCTGACTTGTTTCTTGATGTTTCTCTCTCTCGCTCTCTCTCTCTTCTCCTACCGCTCACTAGCCATGAATTGCTTCTCTACTCTGGGCTCTGCAGACTCCCAGGTTTAGAATGTGAATGTGAGAAGGCCGGTGGAGAACTGTACACACACACACAAGCACACACTCACACACACTCTCTCACACACACACACACACACACACACAACAAGCAAGTTTGTGGAGTATTTTGTGATTTAACTTTAAGCGGTTTTCTCCTCTCTTCTCTGGCTAGGGATTTCACGTATTCAACATAATCATGTCATTCACCCAAAATAGACCCCTCTAATGCCTTGTCCCGTGTAGGGGCGATACCCCAGCGTATAGAGGCTGGACGACGCTATCGGCAGAGAAACAGAACATGGACAATGGAGACACACACAGAACAATGGAACCCAGTGGGGAAGATACAAACTGTATCAAACTCCTGAATTCACATAGGAGGTACAGTGTGTGTGCCTGTATGCCAGTGTCAAAACAGGCTTTTGGGGTTTACATACTCTAGGTCAAGCACACAACAATCTTGGTGCTGATTATGTCACAGGTTTTGCACCCAGATAGGCTCAGCCACATAGCCATAGCCCCTCCCCCTCCCTCCGGTAATCCTTACACATCTAAAGAACACACACACCAACACACAAACACACACACACACACACACACTTGTATGGGACCCAATCCCCTTTCCTCACAGGGGACTATAGACAATTGGATTATCGGCCGGGAGCTAAGAGCTGTTCCCCTCGTGGCTTATGCCACCTGACTGTGCTCAGACAAAGGGTCAGCGCGGCCATGACGGCAGCAGCCCAAGAAATGACATTAAAATAATACACGATTGGACAAAAGAGTGATGTGTGTGTGTGTGTGTGTGTGTGTGTGTGTGTGTGTGTGTGTGTGTGTGTGTGTGTGTGTGTGTGTGTGTGTGTGTGTGTGTGTGTGTGTGTGTGTGTGTGTGTGTGTGTGTGTGTGTGTGTTTCTGTGAGAACATTGCCTGCGGCGTCACCACAGAGACCAGATCAGGAAGCCGTTCGACCTGCAGAATCCGCCTCCAATCTGTCCTCCAATTCTACCTCCTGAAGAGGAGAGGACAGATCAAAGCTAGCGCCGCCGCCGCCGCCGCCACTCGGGCTGTAATCAAGGCAGCTCAGAACATTTCCCTTTCAGATCAGAAGATCAGAACACCTGTATTGAGAAAAGCCAAAGCCAAAAGAACCTTTTGAACTGAAAGAATACCAGCATGGTTTGCTAAAGAAAACCCAGTACAAGGTTTTTTTTCTCCTGGGCGAGGATCACAGCAGGGTGATACTGGGAGATGTATTCCACCACCCAGCGGTGCTTGTGTTTATTCAATACCAGGCCCCTAAATTGCTGGATGACCTTTCTCCAACTGACAGAATGACAGTTGATTTCCAAGAAAGGCGCACTCATGGTGCCTAGCGTCAGAAGCTCTCGCACTAATGCAGATCACTGAGCTAAACAAGACACAGGAGAGAGAGAGAGAGAGAGAGATGGAGGTGAAAGGATGCGGTTTGATTTGTCTATGCAGTGTTGGGTTTCAGGCGGCCATGTTGTTTCAGAGGTCTGACAGCACAGACAGAGGATATCATAACACTCAAGCTATAGCTGCTAATTGGACCGGGCCACGATAGGAGGGTGTAAGCTGTGCGTGTGTATATGTGTGCGTGTGTGTGTGTGTGTGTGTGTGTGTGCGTGCGTGCGGGCATTTACGCGTGCGTGTGTGTGTGTGGGGTGTGAATGTGTCTGGGGTGTGTGCCACCCACTCATGTCTCCGCACGCCTGTGTTAAATTGTGTCCTTTGTTCCCATTCATTGAGCGCACGGCACGCATCCTGTCTGGATATCAAGACGTACCCGTCGCACGGTGTCGGCGGCAGGCCTTCATCACGAGTGGTGAAGGGTGTTGTCAGGAGCTCTCTGGAGGGTGTCAGCGGGGGAACCTGGCGCCATCTGGCCTACACCCATCACAGCCTGTGGATTCGGGGGAGAAAAAGAGATTGACCTATTCAGATCGCCCGGCAAAACAAACACACTATACATCCAATGCATAACCAATGGCCCGGGTAGACTACTGGTTGTATTTGCGGACGTACAGGGGGGTTCATGTTTGGATGAACCCTGCTGGCTCTCCCATGCTCACACCCCCCCCCCCCCTGGTTGCTGTTGTGTCAGTTCTGTCACTTTTGATACCAAGCCTCCTCACCTCTACCTGTGTGGATACGTACATTGTTGGCCCCTCTCCCGGGTTTGTTCAATCTGTGCTACGCCCTGATCCAAGATATTGGTATTATATTCACTCAAACCCGAAAATGTTTTATTAACTAATTCAAAACCGTCCAGAAAAAAGAGTGTCGTCTCTATCGTATCTTTCGCTGCCTCTCTCTTTATGTGGCTTCCAGTCGCCCTCTCACTTACACCTTCAATTCGCACCTTTGAAAGGAATGGCTTGACTGGCCCCTAGTCAACATTTGCTTCCACTCTCACCCTCCATCCCCATCCCCACTAACACCCCCCCCCCCCTCCATCTCCTCCTACTCCAGGAATCGTTTGATTTGCAGCCCCCACCACGATCTCGTCCTCCAGAAACGGTTATGATTTTGAGATGCAGAACTGCTGCAGCTCCCCTCCTCTCGCTGCAGGCTCTGTGTGTGTGTGTGTGTGTGTGTGTGTGTGTGTGTGTGTGTGTGTGTGGTGTGTGTGTGTGTGTGTGTGTGTGTGTGTGTGTGTGTGTGTGTGTGTGTGTGTGTGAGAGAGAGATCAAGGCCTGTGCTGCTTCATTCCCAGAACAAGGGAGGATGGAGAGGAGACAGAGGGGGGGGGGGGATCTCTCAGGTACTCATTTCCTGATGAGAAGGGAGGCGGGCAGCTCTGCCCCAGAGCTGCCCGCCTCCCTTCTCACCCAGCACAAAGCGCTCCCCCCACGGAGAGCAGGGCGGGAACAAACATGGTGGGTGAGACGGTTGAGGTTAGAGGCAGAGCCCAGATCAAGGCTTTAGTGGAGGCCCACACTCCTACACGTTTCTCACTGGTGACTCACACAGCAAGGAGAGGCTATCTGCAAACCTCTCTCTCTCCATCGTCCACATCGCATACTGCATACGTGCTCCTTTAGGATTGATGAAAGCAGGGTTGTGTTTTCGCGTGTATATATATATGGTAAAAAAGAAAAAGAGATCTCCTTTAGTGAAACATTTGATGCACATTGAGATGATCCATCTCATCTTTTTATGTTTTCCAGATTCAAGATGTGCAACAAGTACAATGAATGCTTACTCCCCATTCCGTCCTGCAGTATGAATTTCCTCCAACAATACTATACTAAACAATACAATACAATACTATACTAAACAATACAATACAATACTATATTAAACAATACTATACTATACTAAACAATACAATACTATATTAAACAACACAATACTATACTTAACAATACAATACTATATTAAACAATACAATACTATACTTAACAATACAATACTATATTAAACAATACAATGCTATACTTAACAATACTATGCTGGAAACAACACAATCTACTACCCACGATAAGATGTGTTGTAGGGTAGTGGAGGATTACACCATCACTGAACAGTTTTCCGGTTCCACTACTGTAACATTTCACCATTACGGATTGTGTGCGTTGATACAAATACACAATCCATACTCTCCGTGCGCACAGGAGAACAGCTCACTCACACACTTACACGTAGGGGTTGTTGTTTTGACCTTTCCAGCCGCAGGTTACACACCTCGTAAGCCCCCCATAAGCGTATTGTAGACGGAGATCCTCTCCGATGGCTCTACATCTCTTCATGTGACCATCCCCTTGTGCTGCCATTTATGTTAGGTACACCCAGACAACCCGTATTAAGAGATCGTTGCCGAGTATTTATTCAAATAAAACCTTCGTTAAGCAGCACATTGATAGGGGTCATCTCATTCAGAGGGAATGGGCCTCCTGTCTGTTTGCTGTGCTATTGAGTATTTTGGTGAAGTTATGTGCCAGAATGACCTCCCACAAAGGTTGCCGAGATGTTTGAGTTATCAGCATATTGAGTTATCATGCGGCTACAGCCGATAATGGGTGTCTGTTCAATTGAATGATAGCCTTGAAGTGAGACGAGCACAGACCATTACTTCTGAACGGATGGAAACGTATATGAAGAAAACTAGCCCCTTAATAGATAATGTGGGGTTGACAGAGTTCTGTACCCATCTAGTGGTGATAAATGGTAGTGCATTAGCTACGCAATACAATGTGGTACAAGAAGTAACAAACCTAGCATTGTTATATTATAATGCCCATTGTGTGTGCCCAGCCCAAGTTTGAAAAAAAGAAAGAAATCTAGCCCTTACTAAAAAGTCGCACGCAAAACAAAAGTGGGTTTAACTACCATTTTTATTTGGCATAATTTAAAATCATCTCACTGTTAGTTCATTTATACAAATATGCTTTTGTTATATATAAAACAATTACAAAAAGATTTCTACAAGATCAAGTTCCCAGTGTAAAAGTGTAGTACCACGCACACGGAAGCGTACAAACTGCCCCGGGACACAGAGAACCCCCCCCCCCACAGGTGTGAGTAATCGTTGAGTCAAAGAACTGGAAGAAAGCTGAATAGAGACCCGTGCCGTCTTCCCCTTCTCTGCAGTCCCACTGTTATGGTGCACCCTAAGAGACTCATTACCTCCACAGACAAACCCCCACCCCCACTGTGTTATGTACTTCCATGTATACTCAGGGGGACAGAGTACGAAGGGTGAGTTGATTTTTATATAAAAACTGCCGATAAGAATAAAAAGGCTGACAGTTATTACCAATAAATGTGGGTAGCGGCAAGCAATTTTTCTTTAAAAGCATTATTACAAAAAGTAAGGGGGGGCAGGCCTTTTGCAATAAAAAAAAGCTTGTCATATGTCAGTTAAGATACTGCAAGGCTTTGAGGACTTCTTTAGTGACAGACCGCCTCGTCTGAGCTGCAGGCCGGTATGGATTTCCCCCTGAAGGCATGTCGGAGGGGGGTTTACACACCCATGCTGCACAGTGAGGTGAGAGTGGCTTTAGAGGCAGGAAATGCTGCCTTATTACTTGGTTCAACTATCCTTTGCATATTGGTGTTGCGTTACTCACTGTGCCGTAACAAATAAAATACAAAACTTTCTAAGAGATGGGGTTTGACCGAGAGAAACCGTCTACAGTCTTTGGTTTGGTAAGGCACCTGATCAGATACAAAAAGAAAATAGCCCTGTATACGTTCATAGCCAAATTGCAGCTGTACAAAAGCTGCACAAGCAGCAAAGGCAGTTATGACAATGCTTTCTCTGAGATCAAAAATATGTTTATCAGACTACAGGCGTTTGGCTAGCACAAGCTAGTCCAGGCCCATGTTGGCAATACAAGGAATATAAAAATAAACATACATTATGGGGTTATTTAAAAAATACAGATTTAGAAATAGGCAAGGCAATAATCCAACTGCCACTGGAAAATGTTTGAGTTCCATCAAGTGTTAATTACACAACACAAACACACTTCACCGATCAATACAATGTTATAACAATATTTAACTTTGGCTGAGACCATAGTGGGGTTAATGTTGGCCATCAAATCTAGTTTCCATATATTTAACCAAAACACCCTTAACCCGTGGCACTGGTTTTAATGACACTCCATAAGAGCAGAATGGGGAAAACAAAAGCCAAATCTGAGCCCAGCGGGCTTTCAGAGCCATGTTTTCTGTAGGACAAGAAAGCTCAGACAATCCAATACCAACACTGACTCATTTGGCAGACCTGCATGGACTACTGCTTCCCCAGTGGAGAGGGCCGACGGTTGTTTGCATTTCTCAAAAAGGTTCCCGCTCATTTCAGAAAGGGATCTCCTGCTCCCCGGTCCATCTGTGTGTAAGCAGATGGTCGGTCATCACAAAGCCCTGACGCACCACTGTACACACAGAACCCACGCCCAGAGCTTAGGGATGAGGGTGGGCTTGCATTTAAGAAGGGGCTGTTTGTGTGTTCTGTACTCCACGGGGTAACAACAAGTACACAAACAATCACTGCTCGTTTTTGTTGGGTTTTTTAAACCACCGGGAATCTTAGGTGGTGAAAATGCTTGAGAATGTTGAGATGCACCCAATGGTGTGAGTGTGAGGTAGTCATTATTAACGCTACCAGGCCATAAGAAGGCAGGTGGCTCCATCTTGACACTACAGTCAAGTTGCTTGTTTTGTTGATGTTGTGGCCACCGTTATGGCTTGAGGCTAATAGGAGCACTATGAGATTTTATAGGGCGAAGCAAAGTGGCTATTAAATCTAGATCAGATGTAAAACTGGAATAAAAAGGTGTAAATAAGCAAACTCTAAAATACGAAAGACCAAAGAAGGGAGGAAATCCACCCCGTAGCCCCACCCCCTCTCCCCCGTTTTGGCATAGTCCCTTTGGTGATGACGACGGCAATGGAATGAAATCCTCTGAGATGGAGAAGAGAGGAGCAGCAGAGAGGCTGAAATCCAAAGTCTATGCTCGTCGAGGTGGGGCCAGAGGACGCAAGATGGCGACCGGCTCCTCCCCTCCACCTCGTATCCCTCTTGTTCTCCCGCCGTCCCTCTTTTCACACACAAACAAGTCTCAAGTCCAGGCGTCCGCTACCATTACAGCAGCACACACTTCTTGGGGTTCTTCTTTGTGACGGGATACAACACGGCCCTCACCGCCTCGGCGAACACCTCACGCACGCCCTCCTGCAGCAGCGCAGAGCACTCCATGTACTTGACGGCGCCGATCTGCTTGGCGAGCGCGTTGCCCTGGTGCTGGGTGGTGGGGGCCAGGCCCTGCTCCTTCAGCTTCTTCACAGTCTCAGAGTCCCCCCGCAGGTCTCTCTTGGTGCCCACCAGCAGGATGGGCACGTTGGGGCAGTGGTGGGAGACCTCCGGGTGCCACTTGTGTCGGACGTTGGCGTGGGAGGAGGGGCTTCCGATGGAGAAGCAGATGATGAAGACGTTGGTCTGAGGGTAGGAGAGGGTGCGCAGGCGGTCGTACTCCTCTTGGCCCGCCGTGTCCCACAGGTTGAGGCTTACCGTGCGGCCGTCCACGCTCATCTGGGCACTGTAGTTGTCGAACACCGTGGGGATGTACTCCTCTGGGAAGGCATTGGTGGTATAGGAGATGAGCAGGCAGGTTTTACCCACGGCCCCGTCGCCCACAACCACACACTTAATGGTCTGCATCCTACCTACGGACCGCGGGCTGCAGCGCCTGGGAGGACAGAGAGAGGAGCGTCAGAGCCGGCTAAGAGGCTGGATTGATACGGTATGGTTAGGTTACTCTTAAAGCGTCTTACAGGCGATTGAGTCAATCTCAGCTACCCATCCGACCAAAACAACTACCTGGCCCCAGTCCTCCTGAGCGGCTTAAAGCCGCTTTAGCGGACAGGCTAATCCGAGCCAACACAACGACGCAGACTGTGATGGTTTAGCAGCCAGCTGTTGCTATACGGATAACGTTCCCTCGATACTAGCAGAGAGGCTTATACGGAAGAAAGGACGAAAACGAAAATACAGAACTTTCCGACACACACGACACAAGGCGTTCCCCCGTTAGCCTCGCTAGGGAACTAGCTAGCTTAGCTGGATGGTTAACGAGCCAAGCTATGCCCGTTAGCACACAAGTTTAACTTTAAGTTCGGAAGCGTGACGTGATCCCTTGTTTCGGCGCCACTGCGACAATAATTTCAGACGATCGATCGTTAAACTCTCGGACACTGAACGGTCTATTGAACCGAGCTCCCGAACTGTTTCGTTTACTTACCGCCACTTAGCTCTGGAGCTCCTTCTGCCTGGAACAGTCAATCACAGCCGCATCCGGGGAGGAGCCTGTTACGTAACCTCTACGTCACGGGCCACAGGCACTTGGGATTTGTAGTTCTGACTAATTATGAGACGCCAACACTAGATGGGGCTGATGCGTCGCTGATGCTCTCTCTCTCTCTCTCTCTCTCTCTCTCTCTCGTCTCTCTCTCTCTCTCTCTCTCTCTCTCTCTCTCTCTCTCTCTCTCTCTCTCTCTCTCTCTCTCTCTCTCTCTCTCTCTCTCTCTCTCTCCTCTCTCTCTCTCTCTCTCTCTCTCTCTCTCTCTCTCTCTCTCTCTCTCTCTCTCTCTCTCTCTCTCTCTCTCTCTCTCTCTCTCTCTCTCTCTCTCTCTCTCTCTCTCTCTCTCTCTCTCTCTCTCTCTAGTTGTCATTTGATTTGGCCTAAGTTAAATATATAATATTTATTAAGCGCATATGTTCTTCTGAGCTTTTTGTTTTTATTCATAATATTGTCTCGTTTGTATGCATATGCTAAATGCTATTTGCACAATATAACACTTGTACATATCATCCATCAATCACTTTGTTTGTTTTTGATGTACATTTTTTATTATTGTGTTTATTATTCTTATTGTATTGTCTCCTATAATGTCATAGCGCTGGAGGGAATGGGGAGTACGCGTCCCATTGTACTTGTTGCAAATGGCAAATACAATTCTTGAATCTTGAATAATATTTCCTTGTTTGCATCCTAATGTATTGTGTTTCTACAATACTGTATTGCAGCAATACTACAACACGTTGTAAACATGTTTACATCACACCGCACCTTTGTATACATATACTTTTCTAATTTGCACACTAACTGTACATAAGGCAACTATAATACTATGATTATGACTATGACTATAAACTATGTTGTAATAAACTGTAATGATAACTCCCTACCTCTACCTGTTGATATAACTGCATACCCCTGCCTACCTGTTGATACTTGTATACTTACCTGTGTATATATATATATATATATATATATACACACCTATAATTCTGCACAAATCTCATACCTACTCTAAGTAATTGTATACCTATTTTTAATACCTATTAGACTTTTATTCTTATTTAACCACTGTACATTATATATTACTATGCACTTTACGGTTATATTTGCACTCTGGTAAGATGCCAAATTATTTTCGCTGTACTGTACTAACAACACATTTGAATCTAAGTTAATCAAATTGTACTCATATTTGGCTATTTTAAACCCGTTTATCTTGTTTAGTTTAGTTTCTAAATAATGAATACTTTGAACTGCTGTTTGTAAAGAGTGACCGTTGGGATTACTACGCAATTGATTTGTACGTGACGTGTACAATTACAATAAAAGCATTCTGATTCTGAATCTATTCTCGTTTGATTCATTTATCCTTGATAACACCACGTGGTGTCGCTGTTCTCACGCGGCACCTCCGCACCACATTCGGTCAGAACATCTCATCTAAATGTGGTCTTTTTTCTCTTGGCGTTTGAGCAACAAAGGGTCTCAGCGTCACTTATCCACGTAAACACTCCCCTGGGTTTCTTTTTTCTTTTATGATTTCCAATGTAAGATAAGAGAAACAAACAGCAGCTCAGAAAATCATGGGCTTTTTTCAACCGTCTCGAGTTGGACCCTGGTGAGCCAAGAAGTGACATCATCAATGGACCCACCAGGGTCCATTGATGTCACTTCTTGGCTCACCAGCGGGTTCAGGGGTCAACGCTGACCGACAAGCGGACACTCAGGGAGACAAAGACACGCTCGTTTATTGCCTTTTCTCAAGGGCCCCACTGGCGTCACTTGGGCCTATAAAAAGAGATTTCCCACCGGGGCCACACCCCCGTATACGGCTTGCACCCCACCAGTAACATCGCCATGACAACCGCTAGCGGCAATGGTGTGTGTGTGCCTGGGGGGGGGGCAGCAGTCAAGGACGGGGGCTCTAAACAAAGTTGTCGTCATGGTCCACGTGGGTGGCGCACACACACACACACACACACACACACACACACACACACACACACACACACACACACACACACACACACACACACACACACACACACACACACACACACACACACACACACACACACACACACACACACACACACACACACACACACACACACACACACACACTTTTGATTACATTTTTTATTTATCTTTTTACTTTACACATGATTTTCCTAGTAAATATCAAACCATTAAATTAAGTCATGAGTTTTTTTTCATATATCAAAAGAAAATCGAATCACGAAAGAAAATACATTAATATTTTCTACATGGCCTCATTGAATATTTGTAAAGTGCTTTTGAGTGACGATGAGGACCGAGTGCGTCCATTAGAGTTCAGAATGCTCCTAATGGCACCCAACAGAGCCAATAGAGAGACACCATATATTCAGTGTGATGCTTGCATTTCAGACAATAATACCATTCATTAAAATGGTGAACAACAGAAATCATTCCTTTTTTAAATTAATTTACATGTATTGCAAACTAGGAACAACCCTCACTTGGAACAGAGCAGATTGGAATCATGCTTAGTTGGAAACCAAAGGCCACTTATAGGAACTTCAACTCGAAAAGGAAAACATGGCAGTGGATTTAGCATCCATGTCCCCGTGCCCGCACAGGACACGGGCGTAGAGGTAGAACGGAAAGAAAAGACTATTTTCTTATAGAAAAATAAATTGTATGCAGGACAAAAGTGTGTAACAAAAAGTGGTTCAAATAGTAATCTTCTGATCTAATCTGATGACCGTTCTTCTCACGCTACTCCAATCCCGAGTCGGAGTGGTGTGAGAAGTGGTACGTACCATCGCTTTTTATAGTGAGCCAAATCTACTTGCGCAGGACATTATGAACTATATGAATACAAAGAAACACAGTAGGAGCCGTTAGCCAGGCTTGGCTACCATCATTACTCATCGTTTTCACTTCCATAGTCGCTGAGCAGTGGAGGAACGAGGCAGTTTGGGGCCGGGGATGCGCGTGGCGGTGGGGGGTTTAGAGTCTGCTATTGGCTCCTCCGGGCCATCTGTCGCCTTCGCGGCCTTGTACCTGGCTGCAGTTATAACGGCGGTGCGTATGGTCTTCGCCGTGGTGGAGGACGGGCTGTGGGCCGCCAGGAGCTGGGAGCGGGCTTGAGTTTCGGAGTTTGGGGCCAGCCTCTTAGACACCCGACCGGCCGGGCCTCGAATGGAGGCCGGGTTGTTGTTGTTATTGTTGTTGTTGTTGCCGCCGCTGTCACCAACAGAGGCTTTCTCCGATAAAGACCTGTCTGAAGTCCTACGGGTCAGGGAGGATTTGGCGGGAGAAGCTTGTGGTTCACTTCTATGCTGAACCCGCTCCCTCGCGCTGTTGCTCCGTTTCACTTCCGCCTGTACGCCGGCGGGTCGGGGGATGGGCGACGAGCGCCTGGACGCGCCCAGAGGAGCGGAGAGGCGCGTCGGCTTAGGCGAGGCGGACGTCCGATCGGCGGGAGACGAAACGCGACCCGAGGGCTCCGTTTTAGTGCGCACCCTGCCTGGAATGCCGCTGCCGTTGGCAGGCGCACCGCCCGACACAAGCCCCCTTTTGGCAGCCGGGCCGCTACGAACGGGGGTCTTTGACGCTTGTGTCTCCCCCTTCAGAGCCGGGGACCCCGGAGCGCTGCCCTCTTGTACCTCCGCCTCCCTCCTCCACTTGGAGCAGAGGCTGGGCGTGGGCCGCGGGAGAGGGGAGCTCGGAGGGGAAAGAGAGTCGTAAGACCGCAGGCCTTTCACCAGTGTGCGGCACTCCAGCGTCTTGCCCACACAAGGGTAAGGCCTCTCGCCGATTCTGGCAGCATTGGGGGAGTTGGGGTAACCGTGTGCCTCGGGCAGGCCAGAGGATATCCAGCTCTCTTTCCCGGGTGTGGAGGCCATTTCGGTGGCCGTCTGTTTTGTTAGCTCCAGTTCAGGCGAAAAAAGCATTGGTGATGGTAAGCCATGGTGATGGTCTGCAGAGGATGGTAACTGGCTCTGGGCGAGGTGGTACGTCAAATGGGCCGACTTTCTGGCACTATGAGTTTGTATTCCCGTGATGTGAATAGAGTTCTGTGAGGATTCTTTGTCTGAAGAGTCTTTAGCCTTTGTTTTAGGGGGGGTAGGACAAGCAGAGTCAGTCACAGGCATGCCAAACCTATGTTTTGTAGTAGAAGCCTGGCTTTTAACACTGAGGGGTGTGGTAGAACTGGTCACAGCAGCATTGCTTGTGCAGGAAGTGAACGCAGATGCACCGGCCACTGAGGCTAGGAGTCCTTGTGAGATTTGAGTCACTTTATTTGAACATTCTGCTCGCGTCATTGTCTTCTCATATTGAAACTGTGAAGCATAAGAAATGCTGTCAGGATTTTGTTGTGTAACCTTGAAAGCAAGACCATACAGAGATGGCTTCATCTTTTCGCTATTCGAGCCCTGGAAAGTTTCCATGTTATGGTTTCCTGCTTGATAGCCACCAGACTGGGTTGATCCCTCTCCAACTAGAGTGGTTTCCTGTTTGCTGTTGGTCTCTGTGGAGCCACCGAGCACAGAAGGCGGCGCCCAGCGGCCAGACACATTGATCCGGCGGTCAAAGGTTGAAGTCGGGCTGGTTCCCAACTCTGGAAAGGCCTTATAGGTGGATGGATTCTGGAGATGAATGGTGTTGTGTTGAAGGTGCTGCGAATGCCTGTGAGGGTGGTCCAGGCCCCTCAAGCTCCGGCGGCTCCAGGGGTGGCTCAAGCTCTTCTCCAGGATTCTCTCCAGGTCATCTTGGCCGTCGCAACCGCGGGATTCCTTGGCCAGGCTGAGGCCCAGCTCCGGCCCCGAGCACACCGCGATGGAGCGCCGTTTCTCTACCAGCTCGCGTTCCCGCTCCAGACGTTTCTGCTCTTTTACTTCTCGCTCTGTGTTCTCCTGGTAATCAAGGAAGGGGGGGGGGAAATATCGGGATCATCAGCCCAAAGCAAAGCGTCCAATCAAAGTCAACAAGCACTGAATCTAATAATAAAGCAGATAAACCTGCACATATGGGACTAAGTCTGACCTGGACTGCTTTTTGGAAGCGTTGGCAGAAAGAGCTGAAGACCTTACACGCCTCCTCCAACTTGAAGGTGCTTTCATCTTCACAGAAGAACTCTACGAGAGCTTGACTAGACATCCTCATACCTTCCAGCTCATCCTCAGCCTCCTTAAGACGCTCGTCTGCTACCTGGAGACACAACAAAATGACATATTATAACCCTTTCCACCCTTTTCTCTTTGGATCTTCAATTGTTTTCTTCATCAAGAGAACGCCTGTGTGTGTGTGTGTGTGTGTGTGTGTGTGTGTGTGTGTGTGTGTGTGTGTGTGTGTGTGTGTGTGTGTGTGTGTGTGTGTGTGTGTGTGTGTGTGTGTGTGTGTGTGTGTGTGTGTGTTACCTCCAGGAAGGGCCGTGTCTGCTGTTCAATCTCCGGCTCCATGTTGACCTTGAGGGACACAACTCTGCTTTGCAACTTTGATAAGTCCTCGTAGACAGACTCCTCGCATAACCTTCAGAGACGGACATTTGACATTGCAATATGGATCACATTTGCTTGTTGCTTCATTGAATTGTTGGTAGACTTGGTTCAATTGTTTAAAAAAATACTTGGCGGTGGTTTCATCCAAACTACAAGCACACATTCAGTGTTTTGCCAAGTTGAGGTCAGAGTTCTGCATAGCTGCAACAGGAGAACTGGTTCCCAACACAAACAATAGCATGCAAAATCTACAGAAGAGCCAACATGTGCGTAATCGTGACCCACTTTGACACAACAAGCTTGCTCTATATCTAAATACTTGGATTCCTTTTTCATGCAATAGATATGCAATGTGTTGCAGTCATTCCTTGGGTGGATTGTGGTTACCGAATGCAGCAGCCCCCCCACCTCTCAGCCCGATCCCATCATTGTTGATGCAAATTCATGTTTTAAGATTTCACCAACCTGGAGGCAGAGCCCACATGGCCGAGTTGGCTGGGAAACGACAGCAAGCCCTGGTCCTTTTTCACAGCTTCCTGTGGAGACAGAAACAAATGCTAATGCAGCCAGTGTTTCATAAACAAGCTGCCATTTTCCCCACACTGGTAGAATAATTGTATGTAGGCGACCAAAGGTCAGTCCTGTTCTCTTTCTAAAACATACTGCAAATATTGTTTTACTTTCGTGGAGCAATTTTAAATAAAACTAACCAAAAAAAGGCTTTCCCCTCACTTTCAAAAACATATATTGATCCCATCTGTTTTAACAACATTGAGATTCCACAGCGTTGTTGTGGTAGTTTTTCCCTTTTCCTTCCACCCAGTAGCTGCTGAGTCCCCCGCTCTGGCCTATTCATACAGCCTCCTCGTCCGCCTCACCATGGCTACGAAATGCAGCAGGTTCATGCCTGGCTTGTTGGCTTTGGTGTCGGCCAGTTTCAGCAGTGAGGAAATGCGAAAACCAGCGGCGTTCCCCGCGTATCCACCCTGGACGGAGAAGAGAAAAACACACAAGGTCAGCCCGTCACATGTGATGTCTTTGAGCAAACAACTTCACACAGGTGTGCGGTTTGCCCCGTGACGCTCTTGAAAACACACGCCCCGCCGCGGTTATTGTCCACAGATAAAGGGGCTGTTCTTATTCTTGTGCCGTTAAGAAAGGCGGCGTGACAAAAGGAGCGATGATCAAAGGGCCCCACTTACCGCATTCATATAGTTGCCTGCTTTCAGCACCAGGCGAAGGATGGCGTGGAGCTCGGGACAACTCAATAGCTCTGCGGAGTGAAGCACAGAGCATCCAGATTAGCGCAGGCCTTCGTCGTGGTAAATGTAGTATAGAATCAGTCACATGTTCCTTAGATCAATCATTCAAACGCATCAATGCACAGACACCTACACACACACTGTGGTTCTTCTCCGACTGTAACCCAAGAGCTCTTTCCGGAGCGGATGGCTTTGCTGCTACACGACTAGCTAACCGACGTCGGTCCCTGCCGTTCGCTTACCCCTCGCTGCCTCCCTCAGACATCTGGCTGCCACACACAGAGAGGTCACCGCTGGGTCAAACTCCTGCTGCAGGATCATGGCATCCAGACGGAGGCGGAAACTAAATGGGAGGCAGGAGATGGATGTAAAGATACAGCAGGGGGGGGGGGAAGAGAGAGAGAGAGAGAGATGGGTGAGCGGTGACAGAGGAAAGGGTTAGTACTGATCAATCATCAGCTTTACATGCATGAGTCAACAAAAAGAGAGAGAAAAACTCAGTCTGGCCCCAAGTGTGTATGTGAGGGACTGAATGGAGAGAGAGAGAGAGAGAGAGAGAGAGAGAGAGAGAGAGAGAGAGAGAGAGAGAGAGAGAGAGAGAGAGAGAGAGAGAGAGAGAGAGAGAGAGAGAGAGTAGAGAGAGAGAGAGAGAGAGAGGAGAGAGAGAGAGAGAGAGAGAGAGAGAGAGAGAGAGAGAGAGAGAGAGAGAGAGAGAGAGAGAGAGAGAGAGAGAGAGAGAGAGAGAGAGAGAGAGAGAGAGAGAGAGAGAGAGAGAGAGAGAGAGAGAGAGAGAGAGAGAGAGCCAAACAACCTGGTTTGTGAAAGTGGATGACATCATTCAGAGTTGGGGGGGGTACCTGGGGACTTCCACCAGCAGCAGCATGAACAGGTCGGGCTCCTCCAGCCTACTACGCTCCCCCATGAATCTCCTCA
Organism: Muraenolepis orangiensis; assembly: GCA_027704905.1. Classification (NCBI taxonomy): domain Eukaryota; kingdom Metazoa; phylum Chordata; class Actinopteri; order Gadiformes; family Muraenolepididae; genus Muraenolepis; species Muraenolepis orangiensis. The sequence goes on from CM051001.1 coordinate 34,369,508, forward strand.
GACGGTTCTCCTGTGAGACAAAAAAGTCACCCACAAACAGTCCTTTAAAAACAGGGGATCCCAAAGTGGGGGTCTTTATTATATATAAATTATAATTTGTATTGTTATTATTAATATAAACGTGTGCAGAGAGAGAGAGCGAGCGAGAGCGAGAGCGAGAGCGAGAGAGAGAGAGAGAGACACTACGGCCGCCACTATGTCCACAAATCACTTTCAATATCTGTCAACCACTGTGGGGGCCTGTGTCAGGAAACACTCTCCATCAGATGGCGTGTGGTGTTATGGCAGACTCCTGATCACGCTAACCGAAGCCAGGTGATTGGGGGTTGGGAGTCATCGTCGTTACAGCTCACCCCCTTCCCCCGTTTACCTCTTCCTTGTCCGGTAGAAGTTTGCAGAACTCCGCCAGCTTCTCGGCTCCGTAGCGCTGGCCGGCTCCCACACAGATATCCTCCACTATCTCCTTGGCGGGCCTGTGAGGAAGAGGAAGAGAGAAGGAACCACATCCCCCCTCATCGTTAACACAATCTCACCACGATGACATCACCTTGGACACACACCCACACCCCCAGATACCCCCCTACACAAAAACCAAAACCTCAGACCGAAAAGGTCCAAATGATTTAAAATGGCAAACAAGGAACAGAGGGGAGAGTATAAGCCATAAGAGGGGATAACAGAGGGGAGAGTATAAGCCATAAGAGGGGATAACAGAGGGGAGAGTATAAGCCATAAGAGGGGATAACAGAGGGGAGAGTATAAGCCATAAGAGGGGATAACAGAGGGGAGAGTATAAGCCATAAGAGGGGATAACAGAGGGGAGAGTATAAGCCATAAGAGGGGATAACAGAGGGGAGAGTATAAGCCATAAGAGGGGATAACAGAGGGGAGAGTATAAGCCATAAGAGGGGATAACAGAGGGGAGAGTATAAGCCATAAGAGGGGATAACAGAGGGGAGAGTATAAGCCATAAGAGGGGATAACAGAGGGGAGAGTATAAGCCATAAGAGGGGATAACAGAGGGGAGAGTATAAGCCATAAGAGGGGATAACAGAGGGGAGAGTATAAGCCATAAGAGGGGATAACAGAGGGGAGAGTATAAGCCATAAGAGGGGATAACAGAGGGGAGAGTATAAGCCATAAGAGGGGATAACAGAGGGGAGAGTATAAGCCATAAGAGGGGATAACAGAGGGGAGAGTATAAGCCATAAGAGGGGATAACAGAGGGGAGAGTATAAGCCATAAGAGGGGATAACAGAGGGGAGAGTATAAGCCATAAGGGGAGCTGGGAGACCAAAGAGAAACGGTGACCCGGATCACAAGTAACGGGATAATGAGGTGGGAGACATTGGCTTTGGTAGCCGCTTTGATCTCACACACACACACACACACACACACACACACACACACACACACACACACACACACACACACACACACACACACACACACACACACACACACACACACACACACACACACACACACACACACACACACACACACACACACACACACACACACACACACACACACACACACACACACACACACACACTTTATCAGACTGATTGTCGGGTGGTCATTCCCGACGCCACACTGGCGACACAGTGTGGCGTACGCACTGAACCAACATCACACACACACGCTATAGTCTACAAAGTCTTGAAACGGAGGGCCTCAGACGTCAAGGTGTCAATCTGGAGACTGAAAACCTGCCCCTGACCTCTGCTTTACTTCCTTTGCGGTGACACCATACCCCCCCACCCCTACCCTCATCCTACCCCAACTCCCACACCATGGTTTCCATTATCCTCCACCCTGCTTTTCCCTACCGATGGGGCCTCTCTCTCTCTCTCCCCCCCTCTCTCACACATACACACACCATCTACTGCTTTATAGACATATCCCAGAACAGATTGTGTACAATTATTTTTTTGTTCTCCCTCCCCCATTAGCACAAGCCTAAGATTCAGTCTCCCGAGACAACCCTCAGAAGCGACAGGACAAAAAAAACATAATCTGTCCTTTTTATCACTTGGAACGGGTTTACTGACGGGACTTTACTAAGGTGTAGGATTTGGGTTTTGTGAGGCCACTGTCGGGTTGTGTAAAGAAAGGATTGTGGATGAACAAACCATTCATATCCTAAACTACAGATTTAAAAGGCAGACATCTGAACAGCTGTGGCCATATGTTTAATGAAAGACAAATAAGCTTGGAACACGCCAAGTGTTTTCTGTTAAGAGACGAGGGCCTTTTCACATTTCTCACATAATGGGTTTCCACAAGTCTTGACAGAGCCAGTTTGAGCCATTCTGTCTCCAATTAAAACACAAACACACTCGGACTCTGAACCGCCATGTAAGCACACGTGTAGACATGAAAAACAGCCAAGCACAGCAGCATTGATTTACCCACTCTTTAGGACTACCACGGTTTTCAGCGTTTAACGAATTTTTAGCGAATAAACTAGAAGGAAAAAAAACCCACCACCGTACATTGAATAGACAGAACAGAGCAGGCAACAAGCACGAAAAGCCTTTTTATCTTGTCTTTATATCCACAAACCGTCGTGCTACCTGGTGCTACTCGTGAAACAAAAACACAAAGACTTACATTTACAAAAACAATTGGAGGCTGGAGCAGTTAACATGCTTAAATATATAAAACATGTGGACTAGAAAACGGCTTGTTAGAAAGAAAAAGCTATTTTGGTTAAAGTCAGCTTGGCTAAATCCAGCGGCTACGGGGGTGGTGGGGGGAGAGGGGGAGAGGGGGGGGGGGGGGGGAGTCCCAGCCCTCGACTAAACTAGGAAGCTCTGTCTCTCTCAAAGGGGGGGGGGGGGTCCTAACTTCAGACGTCATAAACGCGTATTGCCAGGTGTCAACTCTGACCCCCCCCCCCTCCTCCCACACGGGTGGACCTGACTGGCCCTTCACCCTCCACCTCCATCTACTCTTTCTAGGGACTACACAACACAGCTGCTCTGGTTGCCATCTTCTGCCCACCTGTTACCCCCCCTGCCACTCTACAGTCCCGCTTGACTCACACGCATACACAAAGCAAACCGTCTTGGCAGACACAACCACTCACTGCAGTCATCCTCAAGTGTGAAGAGCCGTTCCCCTGGGCACACTCTGGCTCACACCACCATTTCCTGCTCTCCAACTAATGGCATGTCTGATGGATGGGGGGTCTGACCCCCGCCCCCGGTGGTGAGGGGTGGACTGAGAGCACCACCATGTGGGGGGGCCAGTAACACTTACTGAGACACCCACACCCGAGATCATCATTTCACAAGTGGCCGCAAACCAAGACCAATCAATTCAATGAACGGACGGGAAACTTACATCTTAAACTGACGGAGGAAGATTCCAACGTTCATGCTGCGCTTGGGGTCCAGTAAGGAGATCTGAACCAATGACAAAGAGAAGAACTCTCATGAGTGACTGAGCTCAGGGGCTGCTGACCAACGATGCAGTTTGAAAACGTAATAATAACATCATCACATGTTTTGCAACCCCCCGCCCCCGCACACCTGCTCTGCGGCGCTGTCCTGGGGCGACCGGGACCTCAGCAACACGGACGAGCGCCCCCCCCTCCTGCAGGCAGAGGCCCGGTCCTGGGCCTTGCTGTCCTTCTGGCCGAACAGCTCGTCCAGCGAGCTCAGGTCTATGGGGAACTCGTCTTCCTCCGCCGCCGCCCCGCTCCACACGCTCTTCCTCCCCTCCACCTTCTCCTTGGGGATGCGCTCCCAGTTCAGCTTCCTCAGCCGGCTGCCCCGGCTGCGGTCCAGGCAGCTGAGCGCCGAGGGCGACGGGGAGGAGTAGGGTGGAGGAGGAGGAGGCGGTGGCGGAGGAGGCGGAGGAGGCGGAGGTGGTGGCGGGGGGGGCGCCGGGGAAGGCTGTTGCACCGGGGCCGGGAGAGGCAGCGCATCCATGGCCGTCACTTCCTTGAGGACAAGGGGGGCGGCAACGGGTGGGCTGGCAGGGGGCTTTCCATGAAAGGCGAGGCAGGACTCCCTGGCATCCACAGACAGGCCGATGAGCATCGGGGAGGGGGATGGTCTGAGGGAGGGGTCCTGGGCTGGACGTGAGACCCGCCACGCACCAAAAGTCAAAACCCTTCTTTTTTTGTTGGGGTC
>CM051001.1:34378655-34381155 GCA_027704905.1 Muraenolepis orangiensis
GTGTGTGTGTGTGTGTGTGTGTGTGTGTGTGTGTGTGTGTGTGTGTGTGTGTGTGTGTGTGTGTGTGTGTGTGTGTGTGTGTGTGTGAGTGTGTGTGTGTCTGTGTGTGTGTGTGTGTGTGTGTGTGTGTGTGTGTGGGGGGGGGGGGCTGTGGCTGGTAGTGCTCTTTGGTGGTCAGATGTCCTTGGGGGTCGACTCACATTCTGTTTGTCTTTGCACATCTGGTCATTGGAGCCACTTCTCCACTTCCGACTCTAATCAGGATGTCGTGAGACTCAGTAAAGGGGCTTATGGGCCAGAACAAACAGGTATCCCCAACCCTTCTTCCTGCCCCAGTTGTCATGGTCATTACACTAGTCGGAGTCTCACTCCAGTAGAGGCTGACAATGACACAGAAGGACCCCCCCTCCCCTGCCCCCTCCCCCCTCCCTCCAACCCCCTCCTATATTACTACCTATATATTTAAGGTACTTACTTATTACTGTGTGTCTTCCCCTATTTCTACCTCAACAACAATGAAATGATTGCATTGAGCTCACGGGCAAAAGGCAAAACCGTCCTCAGTGGGTTTCTGATGAGGGCCACCTCCAACGAAGGGTCGGACCGCCTGTGAGGTTGGATGTATAGCTGCGGGTGGAGAGAGGACCACCTGTGTGGTTGGATGTATAGCTGCGGGTGGAGAGAGGACCACCTGTGTGGTTGGATGTATAGCTGCGGGTGGAGAGAGGACCACCTGTGTGGTTGGATGTATAGCTGCGGGTGGAGAGAGGACCACCTGTGTGGTTGGATGTATAGCTGCGGGTGGAGAGAGGACCACCTGTGTGGTTGGATGTATAGCTGCGGGTGGAGAGAGGACCACCTGTGTGGTTGGATGTATAGCTGCGGGTGGAGAGAGGACCACCTGTGTGGTTGGATGTATAGCTGCGGGTGGAGAGAGGACCGCCTGTGTGGTTGGATGTATAGCTGCGGGTGGAGAGAGGGCCACCTGTGTGGTTGGATGTATAGCTGCGGGTGGAGAGAGGGCCACCTGTGTGGTTGGATGTATAGCTGCGGGTGGAGAGAGGACCACCTGTGTGGTTGGATGTATAGCTGCGGGTGGAGAGAGGACCGCCTGTGAGGCAAGGCGATCACACGGTAAACACTGAAAAGGCTCCGACTCCACTGTAAAGAAGCCCTGAAATAGAGGGCTGACAAAAGCGCGACTCACAAAGCCTTGTTGCCAAATAGGCTGTGTGTACAGCAAGGAGCGGTGCAGGCTGTCCGTGGGTGCTCATGTATAGACCATCCATAGTGAGCCAGTAAAGCATGGCGTCCCCCGCGCTTCCCCTGGCATCACCGCCAGTCCGCAGTCAATTCCACGTATCCACGTCAGTGCACCCCTTTTGGGCTTTGGATGCGTTTCCCGTGCCAAATGAGAGGTTCACCGTGCGGAGAACGGCTTTCTTTCTCTCGCTCACAATACGGGGCATGTGTTTTTTTCCGTTTATTACAGCCCACGTTTTTTGTCACAGTACAGAAATGTTCATGAAAAAGCCAAACTAAATTAAAATTGAACTTTTGATTGTTTGCAGGCTCCCAAGCAAAACATCTCTCTCTGTTTGTGCGTTACCCAAACGTATCTGCTTCACGTACAGCATTCCCATTCCCTTCTGTTTCTGTGTCACATACACACCCACACACACCCATCCACCCACACACACCCATCCACCCACACACACACATGCAGACACACACACACACACACACACACACACACACACACACACACACACACACACACACACACACACACACACACACACACACACACACACACATACACACACACACACACACCCATCCACCCACACACACACATGCAGACACACACACACACACACACACACACACATAAACACACACACACACACAAATGCTGTTACTTCAACCAGCTAAATCTAATTAGTCCCCTTTCTCACCCCCTGCTCCTCTGTGCCAATCGGTGATGTCACTCCCAGAGAGACAGAGGAGACGTTGGCCCCACGCCCAGGAAACCAGGCAGGCAGAAGAGGAGTAAGCCTTGCAGCTTAGGGAAGGAGAGGTTTGGAGGAGATGGGGGCGTGAAGGGATGGGGGGGAGGGCTGTGATAAGGAAGTACCCTTTCAAGGCTCCTCCTGGTCCATCCTAGAACAGTGGTGGAGTGTGCGTGTGTGTGTTACCTCCCCCTAGCACCCAGTACTCTCCCAATGCCCTTCTTTCTGTCTGCCATTTTGGATGGAGACAGCCATCCAAAGAGGCTGAATGGGGAAACACGGGTTCTGAGTTGTGAGGGCCGGGGCTCCTAGGGGCCCGCCTCTGGGATTAACCTATAGCTCCTTCTGCTCTCTGCTACATTCTCACAGGGGGGGCCTGTTCCCTGTTCTCATTCATTTTCACTAAACTGTTGCATAACAATATGGTCTGCCTTCCGCCGAGGTCTCCGAGCGGTTGGTGAAACAAGGCACCCGCTCGGACCCCTGGG
>CM051001.1:34386155-34391155 GCA_027704905.1 Muraenolepis orangiensis
GTGGACAGCATATGACGTATATATTCTCTCCACTCATACGGGTTCCATAGGATTCCAATGCAAACTCCTTCCCACTACAGACCCAGGAGCCAACCCACACACAAAGACACACACACACAGACACACACACAAAGACACACACAAAGACACACACACACAGACACACACACAAACACACACACAAACACACACACAAAGACACACACAAAGACACACACACACAAACATACATACACACACATACATACACACAAACACACACACAAACACACCACAAGACACACACACACACAAACACACAAACATACATACACACACAAACACACACACAAAGACACACACACACACACACACACACACACACACACACACACACACACACACACACACACACACACAACACACACACAAAGACACACGCACACAAACATACATACACACACACACACACACCCGTGGAGGAGCCATAAACACCCGGGACGCACCATTACTCCCATAGGGGGGGGGGGGGGGGCACACCATGTGACACACCAGGGCTGTGGGGTCCCGGGGAGGGTGGGGATGTAACAGGGGAGGAAGGTGGTGGAGGTGGTGGTGGTGGTGGTGGTGGTGGTGGAGGTGGTGGTGGTGGTGGTGGTGGTGGTGGAGGTGGTGGTGGTGGTGGTGGTGGAGGTGGTGGAGGTGGTGGTGGTGGTGGTGGTGGTGGAGGTGGAGGTGGTGGTGGTGGTGGTGGTGGTGGAGGTGGAGGTGGTGGTGGTGGTGGTGGTGGTGGAGGTGGAGGTGGTGGTGGTGGTGGTGGTGATGGAGGTGGTGATGGAGGTGGTGGTGGTGGTGGTGGTGGAGGTGGTGGTGGTGGTGGTGGTGAGGTGGTGGTGGTGGTGGTGGTGGTGGTGGTGGTGGTGGTGGTGGGTGTAGGGGGGGGGTTGGGGCACAGTCCTGGGCACAGTTGGGGTCTTTCATACGTAAGCCCCTTTGAACCCTGATTGACATGCGGGTGCCTTTGAAGTGCTGCGCGGCAGCGAGGCCTAACCTCCTGAACCAAAGAAAGTCGTGTTTGAACCCGCAGTGGAAACGGATCCTTTGTTTCCCCCCCCCACCCCCCACCCCCCACAACCCCCCCCACACACAACCCCCCCCCCCCCCATGATGTGAAGCGTTTGCGATGGAGATGGCTGGAGAAACTCCCAAGTCTTCTTCCACTTCTTCTTCTGTGTGTTCATGAGTTGTGGGGGTGGCTTCTGGTCCTATAATAAGAGTGGATATCAGATGAGGAAAGTGGGATCTTCCAGCCTGGGTCGTAATGACACGTTGGATTGGCGCTGCGCCAGCGTTTCTCACCAGGTGTATAAAAACAGGAGGAGGTCCCTCATCGGAGCTCCGCTCCAGGCTACAATAACACCTTGCTCTGGTCAAAACTGCAGATTCAGTTCGGAGGTGCTTATTATAGGTGATGGCTGATTGGTAAGCCTACAGCTTGCAGCAAGCCCTGGTGCTCCAGGCTTGTTTGTTTACATTTCATTCCCGGTTTTCATTTGTGATTTGATCTGTGTGCCGTGACTTGTGCGCACGCTGTCTCATTTAAATCTCTCCATGACAGCATGGACACACCCATGTTTACATGTACACACTATTCTGATGTCTAATGTATTTTGTGCATCCATCCATCAATTTCTGTTCTGTCCTTTTCTCTTAACCCGGTGCTTATTGAAATAGTTAGATCCAAGTCAAGTCAATTGTATTAGTCTAGCCCTTAATGACAGTTCCAGTCTCAAAGGGCTTCACAGACCACATGTTTACAACAGAGTGGAAGTGGATCCCTCCTTCCAGGGATGGTTCAGGAGTGCCATGGGTGCCATACGTGACATATATAGTAAGGTACATATAAATGTACAAAGAAAAGAAAAAATACAAATAGTAAAATCATTTGTGTTCGGTGCTGGCCGGTACTCTTCAGATGGGGATCAAACACATTGGTCAAACACAAATGTGTTTGTCTATCCATCCCAGACTGAGCTATCCTGCAGCCCGTGTGTTGGGTCTGTTAGGGGTTATGTTACCTCACTGCTGCAATTGACAACAGAGAATATGGAACCTAGGTTTTTTATTAAAGTGTTTCCCTCCTTTGTTGGCAAAGTACATCTACAACAAATCATCAGCTTCATCTTCTGGTACTTCAAGATTCAACTGGTACTGGTTATATTAGTTTAAATGAAATGCGCTGATGGTTGAATAACTGATTGTCTTCTTATCATGGTTCTAGTATACCTCCCAAGATGTCCACCTGTGTGGTGGTCAGCTGGGTTGGCCTCGGCCGCTTGTCCTACGGAACAGCCCTGCACAAAGGGAGGAATGAACAAACCAAAGGTTATGCAAACACACTAAAGCTGTCGGACAATATAGTTACAAGATAGGACAAAAGAGTGGAAGAAGAGGCTAAATAGCAGGAATATAAATAAGAATAGATGACCTTTGTTTTACACAACACTGCTCTAAGTCCATGTGGAGTCATGGAAAAAAAGACATATCAAAAGCCTGGACAGATTTAGTTTTAATTCTGGAATTATTTTTTTTTTTGGCACCTTAGTCTGCCAGTCCTGGACCCTATCCAGCAACAATCTGTACCGGTAAGACTCCTTAAAACTTCCTTGCCAATCGCAAAACATTGCCCCCAAAACCACTTTTCCTTAATGTAGTTTATTTTGTGGCCAAGGAACAAGCAGAACATAACAAACCCATTCTGTCAACATGTGTTATCTGTCCACTCCATGCGGGTGTGTTTGCAACATGCGCTCATGAAGTGGACTGAAGTGGCCAAAAATCCTTCACCCCTGGTTTTTATTTTTTTTTATAAGAAATTCATCAGAAGAATAATGGCCTTTATCTACAGCAAACATGTTTGGTTGAATGGGCAGGAACTTCCCTACTGCTCGTGAAACTCTCTCTGACAGCTCTCTGAAGCTCCACCAAGATGCTTGCTTGTCCAACAACAATAAGGAAGAAAGAAAAGCAGGCACATCCGAACGATCACAGCTCGACTCTAGTCGACACACGATGGATTCCCTGTGCGCCAACTTACATGGCTTATGCTATGCTTAAGCAGTATATTTGCTAACTATTCCAACTGAAAGTGAACCAATAGGTGAGCTGCTAACTGATGGGTCAAGCAGAAACATCCTGAAGTTATCCTTTCAGGCCCATTTTCTTTTGCTTTGTTTAGTTTTTTACTCGATAGGGGTCTAATGTTTGGGTCTGTCAAAAACTCAGACCCTGCGTCTGCGTCTTTCTGGCAGGGATGTCAGAGGTCACCAACCCCATTCCTCTCTCCCTCGGTAACCTTTGACCTCTGAACCTCTCCTGGTTGGTCCCGTCTCCCAGGCCGTATAGCCCCGCGGGGCAGGAGATCATTCAGGATGCTTTAACTACGAGCTAGGCGTGGAGGAGCGTTGGAGGTAGCGTTGGCGGTAGCATTGGAGGTAGCGTTGGAGGTAGCGTGGAGGTAGCGTGGAGGTAGCGTTGGAGGTAGCGTGGAGGTAGCGTTGGAGGTAGCGTGGAGGTAGCGTTGGAGGTAGCGTTGGAGGTAGCGTGGAGGTAGCGTGGAGGTAGCGTGGAGGTAGCGTTGGAGGTAGCGTTGGAGGTAGCGTGAAGGTAGCGTTGGAGATAGCGTGGAGGTAGCGTTGGAGGTAGCGTGAAGGTAGCGTTGGAGGTAGCGTTGGAGGTAGCGTGGAGGTAGCGTGGAGGTAGCGTTGGAGGTAGCGTTGGAGGTAGCGTGGAGGTAGCGTGAAGGTAGCGTGGAGGTAGCGTGGAGGTAGCGTTGGAGGTAGCGTTGGAGGTAGCGTGGAGGTAGCGTGGAGGTAGCGTGGAGGTAGCGTGAAGGTAGCGTTGGAGGTAGCGTTGGAGGTAGCGTGGAGGTAGCGTTGGAGGTAGCGTGGAGGTAGCGTTGGAGGTAGCGTGGAGGTAGCGTGGAGGTAGCGTTGGAGGTAGCGTGGAGGTAGCGTTGGAGGTAGCGTGGAGGTAGCGTGGAGGTAGCGTTGGAGGTAGCGTGGAGGTAGCGTTGGAGGTAGCGTGGAGGTAGCGTGAAGGTAGCGTGGAGGTAGCGTGGAGGTAGCGTTGGAGGTAGCGTGGAGGTAGCGTGGAGGTAGCGTTGGAGGTAGCGTGGAGGTAGCGTGGAGGTAGCGTGGAGGTAGCGTTGGAGGTAGCGTTGGAGGTAGCGTGGAGGTAGCGTGGAGGTAGCGTTGGAGGTAGCGTTGGAGGTAGCGTGGAGGTAGCGTGAAGGTAGCGTGGAGGTAGCGTGGAGGTAGCGTTGGAGGTAGTGTTGGAGGTAGCGTGGAGGTAGCGTGGAGGTAGCGTGGAGGTAGCGTGAAGGTAGCGTTGGAGGTAGCGTTGGAGGTAGCGTGGAGGTAGCGTGGAGGTAGCGTTGGAGGTAGCGTGGAGGTAGCGTGGAGGTAGCGTTGGAGGTAGCGTGGAGGTAGCGTTGGAGGTAGCGTGGAGGTAGCGTGGAGGTAGCGTTGGAGGTAGCGTGGAGGTAGCGTTGGAGGTAGCGTGGAGGTAGCGTGAGGTAGCGTGGAGGTAGCGTGGAGGTAGCGTTGGAGGTAGCGTGGAGGTAGCGTGGAGGTAGCGTTGGAGGTAGCGTGGAGGTAGCGTGGAGGTAGCGTTGGAGGTAGCGTGGAGGTAGCGTGGAGGTAGCGTTGGAGGTAGCGTTGGAGGTAGCGTTGGAGGTAGCGTTGAGGTAGCGTTGGAGGTAGCGTGGAGGTAGCGTGGAGGTAGCGTGGAGGTAGCGTGGAGGTAGCGTGGAGGTAGCGTGGAGGTAGCGTGGAGGTAGCGTTGGAGGTAGCGTTGGAGGTAGCGTGGAGGTAGCGTGGAGGTAGCGTGGAGGTAGCGTGGAGGTAGCGTGGAGGTAGCGTTGGAGGTAGCGTGGAGGTAGCGTGGAGGTAGCGTGGAGGTAGCGTTGGAGGTAGCGTTGGAGGTAGCGTGGAGGTAGCGTGGAGGTAGCGTGAGGTAGC
>CM051001.1:34396155-34441155 GCA_027704905.1 Muraenolepis orangiensis
ACAACTGTGGGCGTGGACTTCAACTTACCGCGCGCGATAAGCGTGCTTGATGGTGGTGTAGCAGTGATCAAGAGTCTTGTTCTGTCTGGTCGGACATGAGATGTGTTGATAGTATTTTGGTAATACATTTTTAAAATTGCAGTGGTTAAAGTCCCCCGCTACAGTGGGGACTGCCTCGGGGTAGTGGTTCTGAAGTTTGCTCACTTCAATGTAATGTTGGTCCAATGCGATGTTCCCGTGGTTGGACGTAAACCGCCGCCATGAGAATAGCGGAGATTTCCCTCGGTAGTAAAAAGGTTGACACTTGATAGTCAGTAATTCCAGATTAGATGAGCAATGTTGAGAAAGCACCTGAACGTCCGTACACCAGCTGTCAACACTATCTCGTACAACACTATCTCTATGTAAATATGTCTTATCTATATATGTTTCTGGTGGTTTTATAATCTTAAATTTGTATTGTTACTAGGATTGTGCCTGTGGGAGTGAACGGGGGTGCAAGCGTGTCAAGGGGTGCCACATGGTGACAGCTCCTAAGTCTCTTAGTGCAGGATGTAATGTATTCCCTCATTAAAGTTGAGGCCTTTATGAGATGAGTAATGTATATGGTGATGAGGCTGGAGATAAGCACATACCCTAACACCAAGAACACTCTGTGGTGCTCCTATCTGCAGCTTCTCAGCATTGTTGCAGGGCTTTTCTCCTCAAAGCGGGTCTAATCCCTTATTGTGGCGTAGTGTGCAGTTACATAACTTGGAACGGCATCAATAAGTCGGAGAGGGAAAAGTTCCCACACAGATGGCTATAATATGGTGAGTTGGCCCACAGCATCTCGACTAGCATGCTAATAATAACAACGACAGGTGCAGGTACAACGAGGGCTGGTTGGACAGCGAGATCTACCTAGATATATTATAATGTGGTGGTGGTAGTTGGGCTAAGATCATTTGATTTGATGTATATAAAAGCTATATAAAAGCATTCCATTACCATTAACATGTAAAACAGTGATGTATTGTACGGCAAGTACCGACCCAAGGGGCTGGTTTCTGCTCCCTGACTGTACCAGGCTGACCCCCCCCCCCACTACTCCTCCCAAGGTGGGCGTCAGGCTGTTACGCAACATGGAGGTCTTTCACAGGAGGCGCTCGTGGGAGGGGAGAAGATGGACGGTGGGTGATTCAGTTTTCTGGATAAAGAGGCCGAGTGCACAAAGTGAGAGGTTTCTGTGTGGGGGAGGAAAACAACACTAATGTTATTTGGATGAAAGTCAATTTATGCTGTGACTGCAGCAGACTGGAGACACTGTTTGAGTCAGGAAGACTATGTATAGAGAGAGAGAGAGAGAGAGAGAGAGAGAGAGAAATACATTTATAGAGAGATCGAGAGACAGAGAGAGACCAAGAGAAAGGACAGAAGACCAGAAAGAGTCATGGCAGTGAAGCAGCTTGGGTCGGTGTCTAAGAGAAGGCTAAAATGATTCCTCCTCAATATAAGTCATTGGTAATTATGAGTTTTATGCAAGAGTTAATGTGTTGTGGCTGTACATGTTGATGGTCCGCCTATTGAATCTTAGACAAACAAAAAGGACATGCTACAGCATGCACTGTTTACAGTGAACCAAGCGTCAAGATGCAGGAACAGTCAAACAAAGGAGAAGCCTTCCCTGCCTCTGCCAAAGTTTCTTTTTTTTAATGAGTTTTAAGGTCTTCCTTAGGGCTTCTTCCCACTAATCAGTCTCCTCTAATCCTGACCCACTGTAGACATCCCGTCTCTGGGATTGCTGTCCCCTCCAATGGATCTAAATCAGACAGGATCTAGCTGATTGTCACAACTGCCACACCTTTGTTTGTCTGGCTAATCACCTCACTAATCACTCTCAGTTGTCACTCATTAGTTGTCTCATCACCTTTGTCCTACCTTCCTTCGTATATAGGCCTTGGTTTCAGCTCACCTCAGGCAGTTTCAGCGGTTGATGGATGAACGACACTTAGTGAAAACCTCTTTTACCTATTCCCTGTCTAAGGAGTAGGCCTTACGGAGATGTTTATGCAAAAACTGGATGGATTTGCACTAAATTATTTAGGTAACACTTTCAATGTTGGACACGCCTCACTAACAGTGCCACCCATGCCTACCTGGCAGAACATGAATATAAAAGGCAGAGCATCAAATGCCATTCCAAGACCTTCCTTTATGTTGTGCTTTGTGAAAAAACAGCAAAAGTGACCAGGAGATTGTTATGACCTGCATGTCTCTCAGAGCTGAGAGTTCTCAATGTGCTCTTCAAGATCGCGGGATCACAGGGTGCTGGAGGAGCTGGGAGGGCTGGGGTGAAAGGGCCAGGGCGGAGGGCGCTCTGGGGAGGCCTCTGGAGGTCTGAAGGTCCCCAGAGGGCGAGGGGGGTTGAGGCTGGGACCTGGGGGAGGAGAGGGTGTCAGTCAAATGGGGTAATAGATAGCGGGGACTGACAGCTGCTGTCATGACCAGTGTCATCTGGTCTGCCATGATGCCACTCTCCCGAAGGAAAGAAGAACAAGGAAGAGGGAGCCAACTGGAGGGATGGGTGAAGGAGGAGGAGAGGTCACAGAGGAAAGGGAGATGATTAGGTGATGAATGAGGAGATTTTAAGCAAGGCACTGGACAGGTCCTGACACCTTTTGCCACACACACACATTGTGTTTTGAGCCAGCCCTGACAAGTTCTTACTCTCTATATATGGAAGACCGGCTGCACATGTTAGGGTTTTAACACAAAAGGTACATTTAATCACAGATCAACTGTCTGGGCAATTTAGCTAAAAATATCCTCCCGAACTGGTTACCTTCAGTGGATCCTCCAGCTCGATCCGCCCAAATATGACGCAATAACAAGGTTTTGGAAAAATAGTCATGATGTGTAATCAATGATTAATGAATGACATGTGTTTTGATCCACTTGTCCTGGGTACCTTAATCCATACTCCTTAAAGTAAACATGTTGCATAATAAAGGAACCCGAGAATCAAAGTACCTTGTTAGTTGTATTTTTCCACCATGCCGGCTCTCACAAGCTTCATGATGAGTCCGTAAAAAACATCAAACGAACCCCACGGCTTACAGCTGGGCATATCTTTCCACAAAGCTGTTGTTTTTTTTATGCATAGAAGCCTCAACCACAAAATGTGTGGTCATAAAAGCATGTGTGCATTACCGGCACCTGACGAATGTCTTGAATGAAGGCCAGGTCGGTGAATCAAGCCTCAAGCACCTGGCTGTTACCCCCTCTGGAAGTCTGGCCCTTGGAAGTTGTCTTTGTTCTTTGCTTAACTAGTTTGTGCACACAAAAACACCACACGCACACACATGCACAAACACATAGAAAGGCACATAGACAAACTCACGGACACTATAGCTAGGCCACCTCTTACAGCTATAGGAAGTGAGCCAGTAGTATCGCACACTGTGTCAGTGATCAGCAGACAACTGGTATGATCTGGTATGATCATTTATGGTTGAACTGCCTGTGGCTCTTTCTGATTTACAAGCCTATCAACACTGTACTGAAACACTGTACAAAGACATGTACTGGGTACAAGAGTTTAGGCATAATGCTCAAGGATATTCCTTGATTGAACCACCCTAACCCTTTAAGCTGGGAGTCCCCACAATCGTCCACCTAATACCATTTCAATAGACATAAGCAGTGCGGCTATCCTGTTCTGTGCACATTTAGTGACATTGAAGTATGTTTTCCATTCTGTCTATCTATTTAAAATAGATTGCTTTAAACCCAGGTTCCTTTGTGGAACATGTCCACCACAGGATTGCTGAGGTCTCAATAGATCTTGAATGGGTTCTGCTCAACGCCGCAGGGTGGAAAATTGCACATCCATTGTCAATTAGTGAGTGAAGCACTTCCATTCTGTCCTGGGACACCACACAATAATCTGGGTCATCAGCGTAAATTGGACACTATCCTAAAACAAATGGGCTGAGATCCTTCCTGTGTTTACTCATCAGAAGGCTGCATATTCTTGCCTATCGTAATTAAAAACAAAGAAATAAAAACAGTCTCTCAGCATCCTCTTGGGACCACACACAGCCTGAACTGACCCAGTGAGTGACATACCCTGTAACGCTCTCATGTGCTTCCTAAAATAGCTTCTCTCACACCGGGGTTGGGTTCTGTTGTGGAAAACCTGCCGCTTAGCCTTCAGGTGGGAGGGAGAGATATGTGTCCGTCCATCTCGCCAACAGCTCGGACCCGGTTATTGTTGCTTGCACAAACATAAAGCATGTCCGATGTGATTGCCATGGACACACAGTGCCATGACATCATCCTCTGCACTCCGCCACCGCCAGGCTGAGAGTGAAAGCAAATGAGATGGATCCGTGGAAGAGTACACAAACCCTGGCCCTTTGCATGCTGAAGGCACCCGGCTAAACCCAACATGGCAATGATGTCAACAATTTCAACCAGAGAGGAATGGTGAGAAAAAACTGGGACATGAGGCGGAGCCCCCCCCCCCCCCCCCCCATTCACCATCTTTAAACAAGATGGGAAGTTAATGAGTTTTCCCATCCTAAAAGTACACACACATAAAGTCAGGCATAGGCAAGTTTCATTGTGTGATATAAGCCTTGAATGCATGTAGGACCATACTGAATGATTATCTTTGATAGTCTATTAGTTGGTTGGTGTGCCATGAGGCTATCGTAGGCCTACTTGTAGGCTCCATAGAGAGCTGGTGTAGCCCTGTAGTTAAACTGCCCCCTAAAAAATAAAGTGACGCATCAAATAAAAATGTCCAAACCAATGTTGTGTATGTTATATGTCTTGACAGTAAAAACATATTTGAAACTCCAGCCACCAGGTTCAGTCTCATCCATGGATGAGGCTTATAAGCGGCAGCGGCCTCTCTGTAACTTTGAACCCGTTTGTGGAGAGCGCCACCTGTTGGAAAAGAAGCCAATGTGGTGGTGGGGCTTCGTGGGTTGTCTGTTTCGTATTCCAATATATTAGTATATATATATATATATAAACAAATAAATATTAAATCAACAATCGGTGTGCGCGTCGCAACATGTCTTCATACCGCCATGCATATATCTTGCATCACTATGCACTTCATTGTCTGCACTAAACTACACACTTTACACTTTAAACATCACTTTACACTTTATTTTTATATTCATACAGTTGATTGTGATATTCATATGTATACTGCAATTCTATAAATGTGTAGGCTACATAAGTAATTTCTGAGTTTTTTGGTAATTCTTGTAATTTTGAGCACATCTTTGAGTTGGCTGTAACATTTCCCTGTACATTGTACATTATACATGTGACAAATAAACCTAATCTGAATCTGACTTGAATCTAATCAATAAATGTACAGCATAGCCAATATTTATAAATAAAATAACATAAAGCAACTGATATTAATTTCACTACATGTGAATGTGCATGTGACTTATGTTTTTGTTTAGAGACTTGTCAGTGTTATTGGAGAATTAAAATGGAAATTGACTTTTCTAGAACACTCTACAACAGGGCGGAGGGGGTGATTTGCCGCAATGTTTTGGCGGCATGATGTGTCACTGCACCAATATATCAATGCGCGCAGCGGTATCCAACGTATTGTATTTATTACGTTAACGCGAAGTCAACGGGACTAAATACAACGTTGTGTAATTGCCCGATACGCATAGACGGTGAAAAGACGGTTGGCCGTGTCGATGGCATCGAAAGTGTTCCTATACCGTGTGGATCTATTTTGTGTTTTTTTTAAAACGAGTCCCGCTCCCCTCCGCCATTTTACTTCTCAGGCAACCTTGTTGTGAAGAAGACAGTGCAAGAATTCCTTGAAACGTGTCTTCACGCTTCTGTGTTGGATTTCGGTACATTTACTCCATATTGATTAAAAAACGGAACGTATTAAACTGTCGTCCGGTTAATGGTTGTCGAACCGTTTCGGCTAACCAAACTGTATGCTAGATCGCGCGGCGGTTGGGACTGCGGGCTCCGGGTCTCTGGAGAGGTCTAAAGGTTAGCTCCCCTCGGCCGCCTCATGGTGTTGGGTTCATCCCAAACGGTCGACGGTTCCCCGAAGCCCTCCTTCTTCAAACAGTACACGCTGACCACCACCACCACCGCCACGGCAGACGACCCGAAGACCGAGGCGATGACCAGCTCCGTGGGGAACGTGGCGGACAGCACAGGTAACCCCCGTTAGCGGTAGCTTTATGTGGGCCGTCTGGTGAGGCTGCTGGTCGGCGCCATGAAGGCCGCGATCACTCTCTCTCCATCATCCGACTCCATTCACTACATTTAGTCAAATATATCCTTCTACTAGACATAAATGTACATGCTTGATGCACAAACACTCATGACTAACGCGTTATATTGACGGGGCGAAGTATGACTATGCAGCATATGATGGGGTGGCTGGACGTGGTGTGTTTATAACACATATTAATGGAGACCTCTTCATGCATTGATTCTGGTGTTAGGAATACTGGTTTACTTCTGTTGATTTATTTAGTAACCTCACGACCCGTTAAATGTAAACACACACACACTCTCTCTTATCATGAAAGTCGCGGTTCAAGTCCCCGAAACACCTGGGCACTGCCGAGGTGCCCTTGAGCAAGGCACCCGACTCACTGCTCCCGGGCAGCTGTATATAACATAGCTTCCCACTTCTCCTAATACTAGTATGGGTTAATTGCAGATTCGTTTCACTATGTGTACATGCATGTGACAAATAAAGAGGACTCAATCTTCCAGATGTGGACTTTGTTCTATTTTATTGCAGTACAAGTCATGTGCATTTAAGCAGACCATTTACTCTGAATTTGGGAAAATTGGTGGCAATTTAAATGAGCTGACCTAATTATCTAGACCTACTAGCTTACAATGTGGTAATATCTCAAATGTTTTCATATTAATGACTAACTGTTGGAAACACTACATCATTTTTCCCCCCCACCCATTGTTTTCCTTCTAACTTTCGTTTTTTGTTGTTCATAGTTAATTTAGCAAGGAACTGATGGTCCATGGTCTTCCATCACTTCTAACATGTGATTTCCCCCTCCTTGGGTTATGTTGGTGCTCCAGAACCAACCAAACGTATTCTTTCCTTCCAAGGGCTGGCAGAGTTGGCGCACCGGGAGTATCAGTCGGGGGACTTTGAGGCGGCAGAGCGCCACTGCATGCAGCTCTGGAGGCAGGAGCCCGACAACACTGGCGTGCTGTTGCTCCTGTCCTCCATCCACTTCCAATGCCGTAGACTGGACAGGTGAGGTGGGGGGAGCGGCAGACTTGTTGGGTCAACCCACACATAGCCATGGGAGGCAGGAGCAGTGCTGGTCTCTTGGCCCACTGCGACTTTGACTCCATGGCAGCTTGGTGCTTTGGGGATTCAGTCCGCAGTTGGCTTCCGGAGTTTTCTGTCTATTGGTGTGTCAGAAGTGTCTTCCCTATTCCAAGCATTCTTCACAGGGGGTCACTTTTTTTTACAGGTTTCAGCATACACTTTTGGTGGTTTCCATTTGTTCTTGCACATGGGTTTGTAATGAATGATTGAAGAGTAATTGCTGTGTTTTTGTTTCTGTTACGTCCAATGGGATGACCTGATCAAAGCAGTGTATGTCATTATGTATTGAAGCTATATTTGTGTTGCATATGTTGTGTTGGGCTTCAACCTACAATCAATTTCCTTCCCCCCCCCCCCCCCCCAGGTCTGCTCACTTCAGTACCTTGGCCATCAAGCAGAACCCAATGCTGGCAGAGGCTTACTCAAACCTTGGCAATGTTTATAAGGAGCGTGGCCAACTGCAGGAAGCCATAGAGCACTATCGGCATGCCCTGAGATTGAAGCCGGACTTCATCGACGGGTACATCAACCTGGCAGCAGCGCTGGTGGCTGCAGGGGACATGGAGGGAGCAGTGCAGGCTTACGTGTCAGCCTTACAGTATAACCCTGTGAGTGATATACACAGTTTGGTCTTTCTTTATGAGTTAATATTGTGGTATACACGGTATATGTGTTTGGTCTTCTTCCATGATTAGATATGACAGTGGAATAAATGGTAAAATCAGCTGTGCTGGTTTTCAATGTTTTGTTTATCTTTTGTTTCCTTTGTTTCCTCATCCAGGATCTTTACTGTGTCCGTAGTGACTTGGGCAACTTGCTCAAAGCCCTCGGGCG
The DNA here is from genome assembly GCA_027704905.1 of Muraenolepis orangiensis. Taxonomy (NCBI): domain Eukaryota; kingdom Metazoa; phylum Chordata; class Actinopteri; order Gadiformes; family Muraenolepididae; genus Muraenolepis; species Muraenolepis orangiensis. The sequence continues at coordinate 34,404,350 of CM051001.1, forward strand.
TTTGGAAGAGGCCAAGGTACGTTGTCCGTGGTTATACTTGTAAAGCTGTTATTTTTTTGTTTTTGTTTCATTTTATTACGAGGGTTTATTACTAGGGGATTTTTTAAAACTTTATTTTATTGCAGCCTCATCCCCCCCCCCCCCCCCCCCACATTAAACCCCTTCCATGGCCTCACCCAGGCTTGGATTCAGCCTCAAACACCACTTGCGGAATCAGGAACTGTACCGTTCTCCTGTTACAGTAAACTTCCACACCTAGTTGACACAGGAGCTTTACATGATTGAGAACATTATCTACACATTTATTTATTTAATCACCCAACAAGTCATAACTTTATCTTGTGTCTTCTCAGACCACTTACATTTTCCCTTTCTATATTTAGTGTAAATGTAATGGGCCCATTGCCCTTCTCTCCACCTCCACACTGGCTGCCTTAGTCCCACAATCATTTTTGTTGTTCCCTGACCTTTGACCTGGTCTGCCCCACCCCTTTTTGGAAGAAAGGCTCAAGTTTTCAAATTCACTGAGGGTTTTGAGTGTCATGGCACTTTGAATAGTCGTCCTCATATGCTAAGTAAAGCAGACCTTGGAGGAAAGTCGCTGGCTCGGTCTTTGAGGAATAAATGAATTGAAGTTAGTTCATCAATGCAATCCAACAGATAAGATAGTCTCTAACCATTATGATGTACTCCATTATTGTCCATGTGAGCCCAAATAGAACATATCTCAGGCTGACTTTGTCCCAGCACAAAATGTACTCTTTTTAAAATACATTTTATTCTTGTGTAGTAGTTTTTCTTTTTTAAATGTATTTCATATAGTATTCATAAGGACACCATCCCTAGTCTGGGTCAAGCATTAAGATGTGGAGTCTCTCTGGTTGAAGGCCATCTTATTTGGTGCTAGAGGGGGGGCTCAGGAGTGGGGAGAAGCTCCAGTGAGTTTCAAGCTCCCCTGCCCTGTCGCCCCGCCCCCCCCGCGCGCACGCTAAGGACCGGTGGAGTGTGCGCGCCCGTCAGCTGTCTTCCTGGCCCTCTGCAACGCCCCGTCATGGCTCAATGAAGGCCCTCCTACAGCACTCGCTTCAGCCCAATGACCCCTCAATCAAGGGTGGGTAGTAATCACCATGGTCCCCTGCCTGGGTTGGTAAAGTCCAGTGTGTTTTTAGGGGTGGGGGGGGGGGTTTGTTCCAGAGGCTGAGGAGTGGCCCGTGCTGTGCCAGGCGGACAGCTCACTATCTGCACTCCGCCGCCTGCGTCAGATGCTGCGTTAGAGTCACAATGAAACCATGCCGAGCAACAGCAATGACCTCTTCATTTCAGAGCTGTGGAGGCATCTAGATGCAAACGATTAAACCAGGCTTCCTTCCCCCCCACCACTATCTCATTGGCCAGGAGTCAAGAAAGCAGGATGGGAAAGTCCCAAGTAGAAGAGCTGTGTCTGAAATAGGAAAAAATAATCTCAACACAAGGGATAATTAATCTTCTTCCTTTTTGAATATGCAATGATATGATGCCCAAGGAAATGTGATCAGTTCATTTGGGGAAGATCAAGCCAGCATCCCTTCCTCCTATTCTAAACTTTGGTAAACTGGGTTAAAACTACGAAAACTATTCATAATCCAGAGACATCAAAGCCTTTCTTCCCTCCCTTTTACTCTGTTCAGGCATTCTTTTGTGTGAAAACCATTCATTGCATGGATGACAATTTTAAGAATTTTCAGAAGTTCAACTGATTCGTTTTTGTTTCCCCACACGAACAAAAAGAATATCCTTTTTCTTTTCTTTTTTTGCAAACTTATACTAATGATCTCTGATTTTTGTCTCTTTTGGTTTCTTCCACAACTGATATTGTTATTTAGAAGGTTTCAGGTGGGTGACTCTATCCCTGCGTAGGTGCCTGGAGGAAAGGAGCACTAGGGCAGCATCAGTCCTCCAGTGAGCTGCGGCCACCACTGACAAAGTCCAAAAATATGGTAACGGGTTTGTAACTGCCAGCTAAAGACAAAAAAAAAACCACCTTACCACCATGCTCCTCTTGTCTTGTGGTTTTCTTTGAAGAACAAAAAGACACAAAAAAACCTAGAGTAATAAAGTACAGTAAGAATTTCATTTTATGAAATGTGTTCTCAGCTCTCTAGTCAACCAGACATTCGATTGACCTGTTAAAAAAAGAAAAAGCAAGCATCCTCTAACACATGTTGGTTATTTTTCCTATTTAGATTTGTTTTTCCTTTATTCGGAGTTGGAGCGTTCTGATGATCATGTAACGCGCTGTGAGTCTGCAGTAGCGCAGGGGCCGCGCAGCGATTACCTCCCCGAGTAAACCAAAAGGAACCATGCGCAAGCACGCGATCCCAAGCCCCCCATGCCCCCCGTGAACCCTCTCGGCCTGTCTGTTGCGGACCTCACCCCGCCCTCAGCCAGCTTGCACCACAGCCTCCTCACCACCTCAGACGAGATGCAATTGGCCTTTGCACAGTTTACGATAAACCAATCATGCTCAAAATTTGACTTGCCACCATTGTCGCACACGTCTAATATTGTGCCAAAATCGGGAGGTCGCACAATCCGCGTCCTCCCCACCTATCTACTGTCCTGAGGTGGGTGCAAAGTGTGTGCCAGCTCGGCGCTGTCAGGGATCAGCCCGGGGCTCTTGGTCTGCAGCCAGACAGCGAGCGCAGCGAGCGACAATGACCCCCGTGCGGGGGTCGCGCCCCGAGCAGAATGCGAGCGAGGGAGATGTGACGCCACACCTCCGCGCCTGCGGGCATTTGTGCGCAAGCATTACAGGAACCGTCATCTGCACACAGGGTTCTTTATCCAAGGTTGTGAGCAAATTGGTAAAACATTTTTTTATATTTTTGAAATTGTAATGATTGCGATGTTCTTATTACATATTGGTGACCTCTCTTCTTCACGCCAGAGGACATAACTGTAAGATGAGGACCTGTGTGTGGGTTGTGGTTGGATCAGCGCAGCGTAGGGATAAGCGATGCAGCTTAGCGCGGCAGACAGAAGCGCACGCAAGCCCATGCTGCAGACTCGCTTTTTGCTTATTCGGAGAGCGGCGTCTAATTCTGCTTTCCTCCGGTCTTTCTTTTTCGTCCTCTTCTTCCTTTTCCTCTCGTCTCCCGACACATCTCCCTCGCTCTCCTTTCCTGTTCCCCTCTCATCTATTGTAAACCCATTCAAGGCGTGTTACCTGAAAGCTATTGAGACTCAGCCCAACTTTGCTGTGGCTTGGAGCAACCTGGGCTGTGTGTTTAACGCCCAGGGGGAGATCTGGCTCGCCATACACCACTTTGAAAAGGTCAGTGGACACATTGTTAACATCACATTTTTTTGATTTTAAGTTATTCTTTTTGTTGATGCATTGGTCCTTTTTGTCTCCATAGGCTGTGACCCTGGATCCAAATTTCCTTGATGCTTACATCAATTTAGGCAACGTTTTAAAAGAGGCACGCATCTTTGACAGGTAAGTGCGACATTTGCAATGTGAAGCTGTAGACTAGCTTCACTCACTCGCAATTAAAATAACAAGTTACACCCCAACTCACCACACCCAGTTTCAAGCCTTTTATTTGACTGTCTTTGTCTTGTACAAAGACTGCATGTAAACATCAGTCAGTCCCGCCTTCAGAAGCAGGACTCTGTCTTGCACTCTGAATATGTCTCCATTAACACATCGATCATCTAGATATGAAGCTGTTCTTCTCAACTTCGATATTTTGTGCAGGATTATATTGTATGAGAAATATATATTTTATTTTATGAGAGAACAATATTCCTGTGGGAAAATGTCTGTTGCGACGAACGATCAAAGTGAAGGTTTATTATATATATTTTTCTTACACTCCTAGTTAAGGATGTTTTGACATGGCCTTATTCCTTTTTTCTTGGCCGTTCTTCTTGATGGCTATGGTTTGGTGTTTTCTTAATCATTGTTTGAGCTGTAACTTCAAGGTTAGTGGTTGATCATTGGTTTCTGTTTTCAGAGCGGTAGCTGGCTACTTGCGGGCCCTGAGTCTTAGCCCCAACCATGCTGTCGTCCATGGCAACCTGGCCTGCGTTTACTATGAGCAGGGCCTCATCGATCTGGCTATCGACACCTACAGGCGGGCCATTGAACTGCAGCCTCACTTCCCTGATGCCTACTGTAACCTAGCCAATGCCTTGAAGGAGAAGGGCAATGTAAGAAATCCAGCCAAATATAGTTTTGGGGTAATTGCCTGTCTGACAAAGACAATTCTCAAAATATAGAAAAGATGCATTACTTCAACATATCAGCCATTTTTCTTTATACTCATTGCTTAACCGATACAGGCCTGTGTTTCAGGGCATCCTTGCCTTTCATGATTTGAACCTGCTACGTTTTTTATCCAGGTGTCTGAAGCGGAAGAATGCTACAATACGGCCTTGCGCCTGTGCCCCACCCACGCTGACTCTCTGAACAACCTGGCCAACATCAAGCGGGAGCAGGGTAACATCGAGGAGGCTGTCCAGCTCTACAGGAAGGCCCTTGAGGTGAGACTCCATGGCCTATGTGTTAATATGTGTTATAATAGTGTAAATACACAAGTGCAGTGCCCAATGGAAAAACATGCTCAACACTCAATTCGATCGAACGGTTTTCTAGAAAATCAAAGGCCATGTACACACAGACTCCTGCCATTAAGTTGGATAGTTAGATTTGTTAATTTGTGGGCCTTACTCTTCTCACTCAGGTTTTCCCAGAGTTTGCTGCTGCTCACTCCAACCTGGCCAGTGTCCTTCAACAGCAAGGGAAGCTCCAGGAGGCCCTTATGCACTACAAGGAAGCCATCAGGTGAGATCAAAACCAACAACCAAATCATCTTGTAGCTGTATAAGATTTGAGCATTTTTGAGAGATGCTGTTTTGGTCCCTGTTCTAGGATCAGTCCCACATTTGCTGACGCCTACTCCAACATGGGCAACACGCTGAAGGAAATGCAGGATGTCCAGGGGGCATTGCAGTGCTACACCCGCGCCATTCAGATCAACCCAGCTTTCGCCGATGCTCACAGTAACCTGGCTTCCATTCACAAGGTAGTGGTTCTACCTGAAACTAGCAGATTTTTCTCGCCTTACAATGACTTTTTTACAGTCCATGTCTAATGTACCTGGCAATCTCCTGTCTCTAGGATTCTGGCAACATTCCAGAGGCCATTGCTTCCTACCGCACAGCCTTGAAACTCAAGCCAGACTTCCCCGATGCCTACTGCAATCTGGCCCACTGCCTCCAGGTACGCATCATCTTGACTGCCACGGCGTATCTCGTCTGTTCAGTGCGGGCAGTGTACTTTGGTCTCATCCTCCCACTCCCGTGCAGATCGTCTGTGACTGGACAGACTATGACGAGCGTATGAAGAAGCTGGTGACCATTGTGGCCGACCAGCTTGACAAGAACCGCCTGCCGTCGGTGCACCCGCACCACAGCATGCTGTACCCACTCTCCCACGGCTTCCGCAAGGCCATTGCCGAGCGCCATGGCAACCTTTGTTTGGACAAGGTACACGCCCTGATGAAAGCAAGTACATTTTATATCCTACTCCGTTGGCTTGCAAGGTTACTGGTAATGGCTGTGGCTGTCTGCAGGGTCATGTGCTAGGTAAGAGTAGCTTATGGCTTTTCTCCATAAAGTAGTACCGGCTCGCCACTACTCATTTTTGGTACCGGGTACTTTGTTTTCTAATACAGACCACAATGTCATGGTTGTCATAGTGACGCCAGAGGATGTCGAAAGGGATGGTTTTCTTGATTCTCGGTGTCTGGCTGTTTGTCACAGCAATGAGACAAATGTTTTACAATGGGCTCAGGGCAGCAAGACGACACTGCTGCACAAAATGGGATTGTTTGGGTAATCGCTGGATCTTTCCATCAGAAACTACATTCCTGCATCTTGTGAGTTGGTTTTGTGGGTGTGCATTGCGGATTGCCTAGTAGTCAAGTGAATAGATGGCCTTCCTGTGTTGTACAATAATGACTCGGTGATGATTCTAATGACTATTCTCTAACCAGTGAATAGATGGCCTATATCCCGTGTCATACAATAATCACTCAGTGACACAGCGATGATTCTTATGATTTTCTAACCAATCGGTAGTCAGCAGTGTTCACTCCACCTTTTGGTATGTCGCTGATACCGACAAGAAGTAACGGGTACTATCCACAACTCTTTTCAATGACAAGAAAACTAGAGTTCAGTTGGAAACCATGTGGTTGAAAAAGGCCTTCAGTTAGTTTCTTAGATTGTTACTGTGTACTGCAACATTTCTACTTGAGGATTGAATGATTTCATTGAAAGCAGCTTGTGTGCGTGCAAGGTTATGGGGCAATAACGGATGATACTGCCCTGTCTTGTGAAAGCCTAAGAGACGCAGACATGCCAGCCAGGATACTCACTGCTCCCACTGCTTAAGAACGGCTTTCCTGCTACAACTGTGGACACTAACCCCAACTTCTCCTCCAACAGATCAACGCTCTTCATAAGCCTGCCTTTGAGCATCCCAAGGACCTAAAGGCCAGTGGAGGTCGTCTGCGCATTGGCTACGTCAGCTCTGACTTTGGCAACCACCCTACGTCCCACCTGATGCAGTCCATCCCTGGCATGCACATCTCCGACAAGTTTGAGGTGAGGGCTGTTACATTTCAGAATGAGCCCCACTTGAGAAAGGATTTCCTATTAATGTGAACTGATCGATGGGGGTGGTGCAAGGTTCTTTAACTTGGATTATGGTCTCTCCCTTCTCAAGGTGTTCTGCTACGCCCTCAGTCCAGATGACAGCACCAACTTCCGTGTGAAAGTAATAGCTGAAGCCAACCACTTCACGGACCTCTCGCAGGTAGGCGCGGGCCTTTGAATCACCCCTCTGTAGGGTTCCTCTCATCTGCTCATTGTTTGGGTTTCGCCCCCTCATGCTCATTGGGGTTTGTTTTTTCTCTCTCACCACCAGATCCCTTGCAATGGAAAGGCAGCTGACCGCATCCACCAAGATGGAATCCACATCCTGGTCAACATGAACGGATACACAAAGGGGGCGCGCAACGAGCTGTTCGCCCTCCGTCCCGCTCCAATCCAGGTCTGTTGTTCCTCTTTCTGGCTGTAGTCCTGCTTGTTTCAGTCACGTTAATATGTAGAAACCTATGAACGTAGTCCGCTGTACTGTGATGCTGCTACATGTCTGTTTAACAGCCAAATCAATGTGGGTATATTTGTGTTGGTATATTTAAAGTCCTGCCCTTGTCCTCCATCAGACCATGTGGCTGGGATACCCTGGCACCAGTGGGGCTCCCTTCATGGACTACCTCATCACCGACAAGGAGACCTCCCCGGTGGAAGTCGCCGATCAGTACTCCGAGAAGCTTGCCTACATGCCGCACACCTTCTTCATTGGAGATCATGCCAACATGTTCCCTCACCTTAAGGTGCGTGGCAATTTTTGGACAATTTTTGTTTGGCATTTACATTTAAAATATACCGTAATTATTATTATTTTTTGAACATAAGTAAGCCGCACATGTCTATAAGCCGCAGGTCCCTACCGGTACATTGAAACAAATGAACTTTACACAGGCTTTAACCAAACACGGCTTGTAACAAAAATAAAAAATTAGCGGCAAACCGTAGCCTACCAAGAAAGTCATTGGTCACTATCTTCCTCCTCCTGTGCACTGAAACCACTGAAGTCATCTCCTTCGGTGTCGGAGTTTAATAGCCTCACAATTGCTTCATCCGATGTTGGATCGTTTTCATTGTTCTCGCTCTAGTCACTTTCATCCGGAGGCAAATTCCTCTCTCTCTCTTTCTCTTTCTCTTTCTCTTTCTTATTCAAATTCATGCGATGCCTTAAATAGTGGGATGCACGCGCGGGTAACACACACACACACACACACACACACACACACACACTAGGGCTGCAACTAACGATTATTTTGGTAGTCGACTAATCTGTCGATTAGTCGACTAATCTAACGATTATTTCTGTCACACCCTCCATCTCTGCTTCCTGTGGGCGCGGCTCCTATTCCGGGCTCCAGTGCATGTTTTAACTCACTTGCTCAAGTCTGCACACCTGTGAATGTCACCCTGTTGTCCCTCTGCCTTAACATAACATGATCCCATAGCTAATTAAAATAATGACTCGTGAAACATTTGAATTTGGAAATTAAGCTACTTGCTTAATCAAATGTATTTGAATAACATAAATACAATAATCAATCATAATGAAAACTAAATAAATAAATTAAATAATACAAATTAAAGTGCAAGTTTAAATGTAAAGATAATGTGCAAATAATGTTTTAAAAGTAACTCAAAGTAGCAGCACGGTTCTGTTGGGGCTGTTAACCTGGTCCAGGAGGGTGGATCCACTCACTAGGTTCTGTTGGGGCTGTTAACCTGGTCCAGGAGGGTGGATCCACTCACTAGGTTCTGTTGGGGCTGTTAACCTGGTCCAGGAGGGTGGATCCACTCACTAGGTTCTGTTGGGGCTGTTAACCTGGTCCAGGAGGGTGGATCCACTCACTAGGTTCTGTTGGGGCTGTTAACCTGGTCCAGGAGGGTGGATCCACTCACTAGGTTCTGTTGGGGCTGTTAACCTGGTCCAGGAGGGTGGATCCACTCACTAGGCTCCACCATCTCCAACAGCTGTAGGGGGAGAGGAGGATGAGTCAGATCAGAGACTTCTAGGTATTTTGTTTGCTGTGTGTGAGTGAGAGGAGCTGAACGTTGGCACTAGCTAACATCAGCTAGCTATCTTAACTTGGCTAATTAATACTAGTCTGCAAAAACACGACACTCGGACTCGGTGCTAAGTGACGGAGCTGTAAACACCGGTAGTCTAGCCAAGCTGTAGTGTGCTCTACTACGCTGTAAGCTTGGCGCTGTTTAGCTAACGTTACATACAGCTCGTTGGTGGACACGCAGCCTCAACATAACTGAAATAGCGTTTGCTTAGCAAGCATTATCCATGAGACGTTCTGTTTTCCAACATGTAAGCTAACGTAAACATGACAATACTATGGCTAACTAGTTCAAACTTACCCATGATCCGAAGTAGCAGTCCTCACGGTTCCAGGGTGCTTGCGTTTCAAATGCTCGTGCATCGCTGTAGTGCTGCTGTGGAATGCCAATTCCACTTTACATATTCTGCATTTAACTGACTTCTTTGGCTTGTCGTCTATGAAATACTCCCACACTTTTGAAACTCTTGGTCTCGCTTTTTTGAGCTCTTCATCACCCTCATTCTCTCTCCTTTCCGCCATCGTTCATATTCTTTCTTCTTTGTTGTTAGTACAGAATGCAGTCATGGCAGACAATGGAACTTATACTGCCCCCAGCACTTCCTGTAGTGCATTTCAGTTACAAATGAACATTTGCGCAGTTTTGAATTAACGTTACCGGCTCTCTGATTGTTTTTATACGACGCATCGACGCTAAAATTCCGCGTCGACAAGTTTTTATGATCGACGTTGTCGATTATGTCGACTAATGGTTGCAGCCCTAACACACAGAGTCAATTCCTCACGCTGCAGTTTCCAACGTCTTATCATGGACTCATTAAGACCCAGCTCCCGTGCAGCAGCTCTATTTCCTTTTCCAACAGCCAGATCGATGGCCTTCAACTTGAAAGCTGCATCATATGCATTTCTCTGTCTTTGCCGTGATGAGGGTGACAAATTGTTTGTTGAAGTTTGAGCGCGCTTGATTTAATCTAAACAGTAAACTAAAAAGTTACATTGTTTCACCTTAACCCGTCGTTGGTCTAATGGAAGCTTCATGCCGCCAAAAAACTGCACCGTCACAGAATGTTTTTTTTTTTTTTTACTCCGTTTTTTGGCGGCTTGAAGTTTGTGAAAGCGGGAAAAATCCATAAATTTGCCGCGTCATTGTTTAAGCCACGAGGTTCAAAGCGTGGGAAAAAAGTAGCGGCTTGTAGTCCGGAAATTACGGTAGTCTTAAATTGTAATCCTTGTGTTTCTAATGATCGCTGCCAACGTTTTTGGTCCAACAGAAAAAGGCAGTGATTGACTTCAAGTCTAATGGACACATCTTTGACAACCGCATTGTGCTGAATGGGATCGACCTGAAGGCCTTCTTGGACAGTCTGCCAGATGTCAAGGTAGTGAAGGTGAGTGCAGGTCAATGAGCAGAACACTTCATGATAGCACACGTGTAACATTCTTGTAATAACTGCTATTAATAATAATCCTAACAATCTGTCTTCTATCCACTTTGCTTTTGCCAGATGAAGTGTGATATCAACCAGGAGCCTGTGGCTGACTCAAACGGAGCTCTGTCCATGCCAGTTATCCCCATGAACACAGCAGCGGAGGCCATCATCAACATGATCAACCAGGGCCAGATCCAGGTCACCATCAACGGCTATACAGTCAGCAATGGCCTGGCCACCACACAGGTAAGCAGAACATGCTGAGAAATGGTCAATGCATTGGTGTTTCATGTAGGGGCCCAAGTAGGGTTAATGAAATGTTATGTTTTTTCCCCACATTGACTTCATTTGCACCACAAAGAAATGTGAAAACTGAAAGAATGGCTCTAGAACAGCCAGACCTCCGTAGACTGGGCCATGGGCAGCTCTTTAATATACTATGCTGCTTTTCCCAGATATGTTCAGCTGACCGCGTTGTGCGGTCTGGAACTTTGGCCAATCAGGTATGGGAGGTTGATCAGAACATGACCACAAATCTCTGGTGTCCTAGTTGGTGGTGTGGTTTCTTCATCTCTACATGGTTACTGGACTGATACTTTCCTGGTCTTAATTGGAGGGTGCTCACAATGAAACTGTCCCTAGACATAACTAGGGGTGTAACTGTTCCCGCCAAAAACGGGCCATACAGGATGACGTGCACGGTGTGGACGGTTCGGGGTCTGGACCAAAAAAACACGAAACCGACCAAAACCTTAACTTGCCTGAACCGTTAGACCCCTAGAAAGTTCCGGTTGGCCACAATCTGTGGCTGAGAAAGGAAAGTGTTTGTAAAGCAGCGTGTGATCTGTCCTGTTCAGATCAACAACAAAGCAGCCACCGGCGAGGAGGTGCCACGCACCATCGTGGTGACGACCCGCTCCCAGTACGGCCTCCCGGAGGACTCCATCGTCTATTGCAACTTCAACCAGCTCTACAAAATCGACCCACCTACCCTGCAGATGTGGGCCAATGTAAGTAGAACTGGGACGTGTTTATATATTTATATAGTGTTTTCCAACTCTAAATAGGATATGTCTGGTTCCAGCCCTTTTTTATAATAGTTTGTTTTTGTAGATCCTGAAGCGCGTGCCAAACAGTGTGCTGTGGTTGCTCCGTTTCCCGGCGGTGGGTGAGCCCAACATCCAGCAGTATGCCCAGAACATGGGCCTGCCCGCCTCCCGCATCATCTTCTCCCCGGTGGCCCCCAAGGAGGAGCACGTCCGACGGGGCCAGCTGGCCGACGTGTGCCTGGACACCCCTCTGTGCAACGGGCACACCACCGGCATGGACGTCCTGTGGGCCGGGACTCCCATGGTCACCATGCCGGGTAAGAGCACTGACTGGTTATACATTAAGATAATCATTGGAACAAATGGATGTCCATTGAATGCATGAGGATGATTGACGTGGTGTGGAATTAAAATATTTCAAATGTTGGAGAGAGCAAAAAGTTGAAACTAAACAAGCTAAAAATAGTACAGAGGCAACTGGAAACATTCTCACCACACATTGCAAGATTCAAGATGTTTAATTACCATTAGCAACAAGTACAATGGAATGCTTACTCTCCCTTCCCCACCCACAGTATGAATTTAACCAACAATACTATACTAAACTATACTGTAAACACACTTTATACTATCTTCAATATGCTATATTATATACTATAAACACTATATACTGGACTTCACTCACTAATGGCTGACTATGACTATGCCATTTGTAACACATTACACTTGAATATAATGCAACTCCTTAACAATTTAATAAAATAAAAAAGTTTTAACACATTGACGAGGAAGGACCCCTGCTGATCAGCTAACGTTGTTTTAACTTTCAGGAGAGACCCTGGCGTCCCGTGTAGCTGCCTCCCAGCTCACCTGTCTGGGCTGTCCCGAGCTTATCGCTCCCAGTCGCCAGGAGTACGAGGACGTCTCGGTCAAACTTGGATCAGACATGGAATAGTAAGCGCTTAACTTAAACTCATTCTGTTATCTGGCCATAAGGCAACCATTTCAGCTTAAGGCAACCATTTCTGCTTAAATACTATCTTAAGGGTGTCAATTAATGAAAAACTAGGTGGGAAAGCATTTGCATTTGACTGAACTGTCCCCCATCACTTGTTTCCTGCAGCCTGAAGATGATCAGGGCACGTGTGTGGAAGCAGCGGATCTGTAGCCCCTTGTTCAACACAAAGCAGTACACCACAGACCTTGAGAAGCTCTACCTGCAGATGTGGGAGCATCATTCGTGTGGGAAGAAGCCAGATCACCTGGTCAACGTCTTCCAGACGGAGAGCAGCGAGAGTGCTTGAACTTAAAACCTCCTCCCCTACCACTCAAACACCTACCCTCTAAATGTTTGTGGTTTGACCCCACCCCCACCAACACCTGTTTCAATGACTTTGGCTTGAGGAACCTGCGGGCGTGTCCTTTCACCCTGTACCTCACACATCACTTCCCTGAGCCAGATTGACACCCTGAGCCTGTCAACCCTTCTGAGACTCTTATCCTCAAATATATTCATGCAATCAATCCTCCTTTGTGTGTGTGTTACAATGGAATGCCGGCGCTCTCCCCAGAGCTTGGAATCTATCTCCTGTCTGTGTTTAACTGGACTGCTGGCCTAAGGGGCGGACGACCCGGCCCAACATCGTGACCTTGACCTACTTTTTAGTTGTGTTTTGGTGGTTGATGGGACAATGTTTCACAGTAAAAGTTGTATGTAAGTGACCCTTGACTTGAGTTTAATCGGCTTCACTAAAATGTACATGGTTTGCAACTCCTTTTTAATTGTGATAAGCCAACTTTAAATGCAAAGTTGGTGTGCAAGATTTGGGTCTTTCCCTTCAACGAATGCCAACTTTTTGAAGATTTATTTTTGTGTCGATGTTCTCTATCAGTTGTCTGCGTTGATGTCACACTATGCTTGCAAAGACAATTGGACTAAACTGGATAAAGGAGTTTCTCCTCGATGTTCATTGGAAAGGGCCTATTTGAATCACGTCATTTTGCCTTTATTGAAATGGGAACAACCTCTAAGTATTTTCAAGTTTAGTTTTTGTATGGTCTGTTATGGTATGTTCTCAATGAATCCAAAAAATAATAATAAATAAAACTTAAACCTGAGTTGTTTGGATTAAAGGTTATAGTAAATGATGGCTTTATATATTAACTTAAATTCTCAAGTCTCACGATGCTTATTTACATTAGTCTAAACAAGTTTGTACTCATCACTAGTATGATGGTAGCCTCAGCCACTTAACAAATAAATAATATTCAGAAGTAATATAATGGAATACTTTTTAAAGTAATAAACACAATTTGGGATAATTTGGACGGAGCACAACGGCATGATTTGTGCTACGTCTAGGTTCTACGTCGGTAACCTCCCTCTGTAGGTGATATGGGAGTAGACCAGACCACCCAGAACTACATTTCACTGGTTTTATCCAACTTTTGAAGTGAAAGGTTTTTTTTGGTTACCTTGAAAAGGGAAAATACGTCTGGAAGCCCTTTTCTGCTGCTTGGAAAACAATAATGTAAAAACTTTTGACTCATGACTGAGTACCTCATAATGACTTAATCTCAATTATGAGATGCAGTTAAAGTATACAAGAAAAAGTATGTGAACCCTTTGGAATTACCTGGATTTCTGCATAAATTGGTCATAAAATGACCAATAAAGTGTTCTGACCATCTAAGTCACAACAATAGACAGTCTGCTTAAACTAATACCACACAAACAATTATGTGTTCATGTTTTTATTGAACACACCATGTAAACATTCACAGTGCAGGGTGGGAACAGTATGTGAACCCTTGGATTTAATAACTGGTTGACCCTCCTTTGGCAGCAATAACCTCAACCCAACATTTCCTGTAGTTGCAGATCAGACCTGCACTACGGTCAGGAGGAATTTCCCATCCCAATATTCTTGGGATGTCTGGTGTGAACCGCTCTCTTGAGGTCAGGATCTGTCCAGGCCCTGAGGCAGCAAAGCAGCCCCAAACCACCATGCCCCCTCCACCATACTTCACATTTGGGATGTGGTTTGGATGTTGGTGTGCTGTCTTTTTTTCTCCCACATAGTATTGTGTGTTCCTTCCAAACAACTCAACTTTGGTTTCATCTGTCCACAGAATATGTTGCCAGTAGTGCTGTGGAACATCCAGGTGCTCTTTTGCAAACTTCAAACGTGCAGCAATGGTTTTTTTTGGACAGCAGTGGCTTCCTCCGTGGTGTCCTCCCATGAACTCCATTCTTGTTCAGTGTTTTACGTATTGTAGATTTGTCAACAGAGATGTTAGCATGTGCCAGCATGGCATCAGCTTTAACCAACACCTCCAGTCTCATTGATTGGACTCCAGGTTGGCTGACTCCTGACTCCAATTAGCTCTTGGAGAAGTCATTAGCATAGGGGTTCACATACGTTTTCCACCCTGCACTGTGAATGTTTACATGGTGTGTTCAATAAAAACATGAAAACATATAATTGTTTGTGTGGTATTAGTTTAAGCAGACTGTGTTTGTCTATTGTTGTGACTTAGATGAAGATCAGAACACATTTTCTGACCAATGTATGCAGAAATCCAGGTAATTCCAAAGGGTTCACATACTTTTTCTTGCAACTGTAGGTAAGTCAACTCCCCCCTCTTGTCCAGAGGAATATATATATTCATTGAAAGTTTTGGAAAAGTCATGAAATTAGATTTTGTTGTTTGGGCTGATAATGAAATGATGTTATTGTGCTCCAACCTGTGGAACCTTGTGAATGGTCATCATCTTTAATCGTCAATAGGCTATAAACCATCTCATAATTATGAGAAAGTATCTCAGAATTCTGACTTAGTAAGTCATAATAATGAGAAAGTAAGTCATAATTATGAGTTTTTATGTGACTTTTTTTAAAGTGGGGGAAACGGGCTTCCATAAATACGTGCAATATAACATAATATTGGAGGAAAATATGGAATTATTTCAAGATTCTACAGAAACATCCACCATATGTAATATGGGAATAGACCAGATCTCCCAGAACTATATTATTACACAACATTTATCTGCTGACTTTTGACATGAACGGCATTTTGTTAAATTAATCTTGAAAAAGGCAAATCTGTCACGGTTACGGTGGTTGACAGGGGGCGTGGCCTAGCCGGTGCGCTGGCGGCGCGCCCACACACCTGTCAGCAATTGCCGTGACTAATTACTCTAATCACCTCACCTGGGGGTATATAGACCGCGGCGTCACTGTGGCACGTTGCTCGGTCGTACCTTTTGAGCTGTGGATGTTACGTTACAAGCGCTCCGGTAATTCAACTTACCCGTCTTCTACCTATCGCTACTTCGACCTCCCGGTATCCAGACCCCTCACCTGTCCCAGACCATCCACCTGTCTGCTACCTGTCGGTACTACGCACCTCGACCTCCTGGTATCCAGACATCCAGACCCCTGGCCTGTCCCTGACCCCTGGCCTGTCCCTGACCCCTGGCCTGTCCCTGACTCCTGGCCTGTCCCTGACCCCTGGCCTGTCCCTGACCCCTGGCCTGTCCCTGACCCCTGGCCTGTCCCTGACCCCTGGCCTGTCCCTGGGCCATTCTACGTGTCTTAAATCAACCACCTGTTCTCCCCTCTCTAGTCTGTTCAACCCACACACTGCATTCAGTACATACAAAATCAGTGCAATATAATCTAATGGGCAGTAAAAATATGCTCTTATTTCCAGATTCTACTGTAAAATCCCAGCATATTTGCCGTGGGAGTATAATAATCCCCCCAGAGCTATATTATACGTGTTTCTTCCACAAACCCATTAAAGAGTTTTAATACAAGGCCAGAAATCAGACAGATGCATAATAATGTGTGAGTTGCATATGTTAATCAAAGTAGCTATTTCTCATTGTGTGAGATCCTGGACTGGTTTAGGAAAACTTGTTTTTATGTAATAGAATATCAACTCAACATCCAAATGATATACTGATGACTATATTTTATATATTACCACTTTATACTATATGAAATTCCATCGGATACAATAGACTACTCCATTCCATACCAGTGACTATATTAGATGGAGTAATGATGAACGTTGTGTTCTTAAACAGACTGCAGTCAAAGGTTTAAGTGGATATTATAAAAGGTTTAAATTAATTCTGCAAACCTACTGCCGTAATTACGCTGATAAAGGCGCAGAAGAAAAAGAGGGCGGCTGACAACTGCATACCCCTGCTCACTATACCTGTTTATACTTGTAAATTTACCTTGTATATATATATATATATATATACACACCTATAATTCTGCACATATCTCAAGCCTACTCTGTAAGTCATGTTATACCTGTTTTTAGTAGTAGTTTTTTTAGTATACTGTTTTTTTTACATATTATTCAACAATAATACAATTATATATATTACCAGGCACTTTACTGTAACATTTTCACTCTGGTTAGATGCCAAATTATTTTCTCTGTACTGTACTTGTGCTGTGAAATGACAATAAATTAGAATCGAATCTAACCTAATCTAATACATGCCAGTTGCTGCTACATAGCGCTCAACAACCCAGCGATGGGCGGGTCCTAAAAAACACTCACATCCGGTAAAGTCCTCTACGATTGGTTAAAGGACCGGCGTGACAACTTCCGTCTCAACTGAAAACACGTTTTGAATTTGTTGTCCGGGTCCGCTCGTTGATCAGTACTGATCAGAGTATCGATAAATGATTCGTTTCTGAATAATTGAATAATTGATTCATAAAAATCAATAACATTTGCGTCCCGTCCGCCTGGGCCCGAACCATCCCCCGAGGTAACGGAAACACTCCAACTGGATCGGGTCACTTTGAAGTGGGAACAGTACCTCAGCCATACGCTAACGTCTGCTATAGTTTTACATTAGATTAGATTAGATTAGATTATAATCTATTCTCATTGCATTGCACAAGTACCGCACAGAGAAAATCATTTATAAATGTATCTAACCAGAGTGCAAATGTTGCAGTAAAGTGCATGTTAATATAATGTACAGGTTAAAAGACGGTCTACTAGGTATTACAATGGGATATGAGCGTACTAGGTATATATGTGTGTATATATATATACAGGTAAGTATTTAACAGGTAGTGAGTATGCAATTATTGAAAGCAGGATAAATATGTATAAATGTAAATGTATATACAAGTGAGCGTATATAAATGTATGGCATATATACATGTATATACAGGAGCAGTTCTATCAACAGTTGAGATTTACATTTATATGGCAGGTGCAGTAAACAGGTATCTTAGTAATAAGACCTTCTTCACACAAATAGTAGTGCATATTGAGCATGTCTTTTAAATAACCCTGGTCATCATTACACCTTGTTCAGAGCGATGGACCGGCGTCAGCGTTCAGATGCTGATGCTGACCAGCAGAAGGAGAACAGAGACCCCATCTTCACTGGCTTCAGACGTCGAGTGGTGTCCAGTGAGTCCAGTGAAGATGACTTTGACCAGTGTAAGTGAAGGTAGACCACTCCCTATTGCTAAGAAGATCACTGTCTGCACACAATACAACCTGCTTGTCTCTCCATGTGTATTTCAGATCTTGTGGAGAGGGCTACGCCTAAAGGCAAAGCCTCGTCGCAGAAAAAAGGCACCGCAAAGACCAATGGGTGTGCACATGCATGCAAACATGCCATTCTATGTTCCTGATATTTAGTTTCCGAGATGAATGAGATGGTTATTTTATAATTTGGTGTATGTGTTTCTTCAGCTCACATGCGGTGTTGGTGAGCTCAGACAGTGATGGCTGCTATGAGAGCTGTAAGTAGAGAGTTCTGGGTTTTGTTTAATTCATTGTTATCGTG
Organism: Muraenolepis orangiensis; assembly: GCA_027704905.1. Classification (NCBI taxonomy): domain Eukaryota; kingdom Metazoa; phylum Chordata; class Actinopteri; order Gadiformes; family Muraenolepididae; genus Muraenolepis; species Muraenolepis orangiensis. The sequence continues at coordinate 34,422,438 of CM051001.1, forward strand.
GTGGGAAGTCCTAAATTCAATGTTCTCTTATTGCTCCCCAAAGTTATGAACCGTATGAAAACACCCAAGGCAACGCCTAAGAAGACACCAGCAGTTGACAGCAAGGACAGGTCAGTATTTAACTGGATAATGTTTCCCAAGCAGTTGCTGTGTTGTTCTTTTCAAATCACTTTGCATGTTTTCTTTTCATTCAGCCTAAAAAAATTCATTGTGGATGAGTTCTCATCTGACGATGACTTCGTCCAGAAGAAACCATCAAGCGGTAACCATTGTTGTTCTTGAAGCTGTGGCACACACAAACACCACTAATCTAGTGACAAGCGTAGACCCTGAAACCCATTGCTGTCTCTGTCTCCGCTTGGTGTTATTTCAGTGCCAACGAGCAGCAGTAGGACTCCGGTCTCACACGCTTCTCTAAGAACGCCGCTGGCGCAGTGCGACTCTCCGGTCTTCCTCAGTGACAGCGACGATGACAACGGCATCGTTGTTAAAAGCACCTGGAGGACACGGCGTAAGGGGCTGCCGGTGCCCACAAAGACTCTCAAGCCCTCCGACGTGCCGACCGAGGACGAGGGTTCTCCCCTGGTGTTTCGGTTTCCTCCGCCTCCCCCTCGCCTCCCTGCTCTCCAAGTGCCCCTGCATCGCCCCAGGACGCAGCTCGCCGTACCCCCTGCCCCTCCCAGAAACCACTCTGCCCCTCCCAAGTTCGACAGCTCCAGCAGCTCCGACGACGAGTTTGCCTCACTGCTGGAGAGGCTGAAAAGGAAGAACAGCGTTACGGGCCGTTCACCCGTCAACATCACGGGTGACCGGTCACCTCCGTGTGAATGCTCAGCCTGAATTGTCTTGTTGTCATTTTTTGTATTTTACTCTGTCGTTATTTCCTTTTACACGCTGTCAAGTAATGAGATTTAACTTGTGGTTGTATATTTTGAATTTAGAAACCCGGTGGAAGCCTCCTGTGTCAATATCTACGGTAAAGGGTCTCAAAGCACCAGTGTCTAAGTCAGTAGTGAATTCACCCATTAATTTGAGGACTCCTGAAAAATCCACAATACCCAAAGCCATCGTCAGTCGGACGGAGCCCAGACCGGGCCCTCAAAGCAGGTACATGGTCAAATAGATTTGTTGTTTTTATAATACACAGCGTGCTTAAAAACCCGGTTGAAATGTCTCTGATTACTCATATTTTTATTACATCATGGTCTTTGACCGGACTCCCTAGAGTGCCAGCGTGTAAAACCCCAGGCTGCTTCCTGCAGTCTCTCTCCAGCTACGGGCGCAACTTCAAACAGACCAAGGAAAGCCTCACCAGCAAGCTCTACCAGCTGTACAACACCACTGTGTTTGATGGCAAGGTGAGAGTCCAGTGTGTCTACAAGAGGCTCTGCGGTGGTTGGCATTGTGTTGGCATGTACATCATGTCACCTGTCCTTTCAGCTCCCGACAGACATGTCCGTGACCTGGAATAAGAAGATGAGGAAGACTGCGGGCTACTGCGTCTCTGGTCAGGAGAGGGGTGGAGGAAATCGCTACTGCCGCATCGAGCTCTCTGAGAAGGTCTGCGACTCTGCAGGTAACCGCCTGGACCTGCATGGTTTGTCCCTCTGTGGCATATTCAGGGTTCCCGTAGATCAGCGATTCCCGCGGCCCCCTAGTGAGCCGCGAGGGCATTGCAAGTGGGCCGCCAAATAATTTGCTAAATGTTTTTTTTTTTCAATTTAATTAAAGATTTTTAAAAATCTTCAATTTAAAGTCGAGGGTAGGAAAAACTGTCAAACAAAAAAGAATAAGTCGGAGAAAGTACAGTTGTGAGTACTTTGATTTGGGACTGGGATAGGACGGGAACAGTTAGCGCTGTGCGTGTTCTGTTCTGAGACGTTGAAGCCTTGAAGCCACGTCAACTGGGCCGTCACCTCGAGACAAAGCATGGACCGTACGTGAACAAGCCACTTGAATTCTTTGAGAACAAACTCAGGGAATATCAAAGCAAGAAGAAAGTGATGGAATCATCATGTGTGGCCAGCCGGAACACCAAGTCTGAGGAAGCCTCATGTCGGGTCTCAACTCATAGCCAAGGCAGGTCGACCACACGCCAGAGAGAGGGAATTGAATTCTTCCCGCTGCAAAACGGATAGTGGAGGTGATGTTGGAGAGAAGGCGAAGCAGCCGATCAACCTCATCTCATTGTCGGAATAAACGTAGAATGATGACATGGCAGCATGTGTCAGAACAGCTAATACAAAGCATAGGGGAGTCATTGTTATGCCCTCCGATTGGATGAACCAACAGACATCGCACATCTATCAAACCTGCTTGCCTATGTACGGTATGAAAAACATGGTGGGATAAAAGAAGAATTTTTATTTTGTAGATCTCTGCCCACACGTTCAACTGCTGAGGCCATTTTTGACATCCTGAACAATTCTAACGTTTCCAACGGTTCCAAATGTGGGACTGAGCGTGGATGGAGCCCCTGAGATGATGGGGCAGCACAGCGGAGTCGTCAGGTGTGTGAAAGCTGTGGCCCCACACGTAGCCTCTGTCCACTGCAGTGTACACCGACAAGAAAAATGACCCTGGATCTAAAGACTGTTCTAGATGAGGCAGTCAAAGCAGTCCACTTTATCAAGAGCCGTCCACTGCAGTCACGTTTATTTGCAGTGTTATGCGGAGAGATGGGCAGTGAACATCACCAGCTGTTACACACAGAAGTGCGGTGGCTTTCCCGGGGGAAGGTACTGACCTGACTCTTTGAGTGACGTGATGAGGTACTGACCTGACTCTTTGAGTTACGTGATGAGGTACTGACCTGACTCTTTGAGTGACGTGATGAGGTACTGACCTGACTCTTTGTGTGACGTGATGAGGTACTGACCTGACTCTTTGAGTGACGTGATGAGGTACTGACCTGACTCTTTGAGTGACATGATAAGGTACTGACCTGACTCTTTGAGTGACGTGATGAGGTACTGACCTGACTCTTTGTGTGACGTGATGAGGTACTGACCCGACTCTTTGAGTGACGTGATGAGGTACTGACCCGACTCTTTGAGTGACGTGATGAGGTACTGACACGACTCTTTGAGTGACGTGATGAGGTACTGACACGACTCTTTGAGTGACGTGATGAGGTACTGACACGACTCTTTGAGTGACGTGATGAGGTACTGACACGACTCTTTGAGTGACGTGATGAGGTACTGACACAACTCTTTGAGTGACGTGATGAGGCGCGGGTGTTTTTTCTTGACACTAAGTTTGAGCTCTCATATCGCTTCAGTGATTTTGAGTGGCTGGCTACCTGGCTGATATTTTCAGCCACTTAAATGGACTAAATCTCAGTCTCCAAGGAACAGCAGTTAACATGTTCAATGTCCAGAATAAAGTCGAAAGCGACCATAAAAAACTGGAGCTGTGGTCTAAGCGAGTGGACCAGTCAAACTATGACTCATTTGAAAATCTGTCCGATTTTCTGACAAAGGAAAAGATCCAGCTTCCCATCACTGCCACCAGTGATGTCAAAGAGCACCTACAAGGCTTGAAGACCCAGCTGCTCAAATACTTTCCCATCCCAGATGTGCAGTGCAGTTGGATAGAAAACCCATTCCCCAGGCACAGTGATGAGGCCCCCGAAGCCCTGAGTGCAAAAGAACAAGACAGTCTTGTGGATCTCTCCTGTGACACCGCATTCAAACTGCTCTTCTCACAGAAGTACCTAACACACTTCTGCTTCGGAGTATCCTGATCTGTCCAACAGAGCTGTGAGATTTCTGATGCCTTTTCCCGACGACATACCTCTGTGAGACTGGATTTTCTGCGCTTGTGGCATTAAAAACTAAATATAGAAATAAACTGAATGTCGAGCCAGATCTCCGACTGAGACTGTCATCTATTGAGCCGGACAGCAAGCATTTGGTGGCTGCCGTGCTGCATCAGCCGCCTCATTAGGGGAGTCCACATATCGTTGGCCTGCGGTTGGACTGATCCACTGCAGCTTTAAAAAAAAAAATCATAAGTAAGCGTGCAATGTTTTGTTGCAATTATACCTTTTCTTGTATTTAAATAATTAGCTTCTGGCTGAGCCTACAAGCTGCATTTACTGCAGTTTGTAGGCCTATTAATTTAATACACTTGTTTTGGCTTGTTTTGATGTTTGGGTTTTTTCTGCACCATTGTGTGATTTACCGCACTACATCTGGTGCGTGTAACATATGTGCAATTGTTATGTATAATCATTTTTCTGAATGAAATGGTTATTAATTTGCCTATTGCAGTCAGCCCCTCACTTTTTAGTTTCTCATGTCTGTTTGTTACTGATGGCCAGCTCCTGTTCTAATTCAAATAGAAAGTACTCTGAGAACTTTATTTAGCCTCCGTATTGTTTATGGTTGAATGTGGGCCGCAAATTTTTTAGATTGTTAAGTGGGCCCTGAGTTGAAAAAGGTTGGGAACCGCTGCTGTAGATCATTAAAAATTCTTTAGAGGCATTGAGTTCATGAATCAAATAGTTTTTAATTGGTATTATAATATCTTAAAACAATCTTTCAGAAGTCATAAAAATGACTTAAGGGCAGACAAATAGGGAGGTCATTTTATGGATCGGGTTTTTCCTGCATTGCGATTCCCCGGGAGGGTGGAACAGACATTTATTTAGTTTTCTACATTTGAAGGATGGTCATGTTTAATGTGACAATAAAAGTTAAGGTCAAATTGTCCCTAACCCCAAAGTAATTGATGTAATTTATATTGTAACGTTGGTCTTAAATTGAATGCAGAGTGGCATTAAAAAAAGTCTTGAATCGAGTCTCACCTAATACAACTGATTTAAAGGGAAATCAGTTGCAAAAAGTGTATTTTTCTTGAATCCTTGGCATCTTCTTGCCTTGTGTGGGCTAGTGCCTACTACTGTTTGTTTCACTGAGTCTATTTTAGGATGTCCTCCTGTGATCTTGTCAAAATGACCTCCTTCTCCGTCCTAGATCGTCTGAGGGACACACTGGTCCATGAGATGTGTCACGCGGCCACGTGGTTGATTAACGAGGTGAGGGACGGGCACGGAAGCTTCTGGAAGCTTTACGCCCGCAAGGCAACGCTGGCTCACCCCGAGTTACCCATGGTCACGCGGTGCCACACCTACGACATCAAGTACAAATTCCAGTACCAGTGCACTCGCTGCAAGAACACGTATGTTACGACAACGCAGATGTACATACACGTATATACACAACCAATGCACAAGTCGTTTTCTAACCTTTTCCGCCGTAATGTCGTTTGCCCGTTTTCCACAGAATCGGTCGTCACTCCAAGTCTCTGGATACCCAGAGGTTTGTGTGTGCCCTGTGCACCGGACCCCTGGTCCTGCTAAACCCCCCCAACACGCGGGCCCCCACTCCCTTTGCCAACTTTGTCAAGGAGAATTTCGGAAATGTACGGCAGGAGCTGGTGGGGAAAAGCCACGCAGATGTGATGAGGAAGCTTAGCGCTGACTTTGCCATTAAAACTAAACTCAGTCAAAGCTGATGGAACAACAGCGACTTTGAGCTGAGCGTCTGAAATTCCTTGGTTGGAGCCGCTGGCAAACATTACCTCATTTGTCTTGAGCTGTGTTGTGATTGTGTAACCGCTTCAGTGGAGCCTTTTTAAATTTTGTTTTAATTCCGATTACTTACTTGAAATACTCAAAAGTGAGACAGGGAAATGTGTTTCTTAATATGTATGTATTTCTATTCAATACTGTGAAAAGCAGGCATTTCCTTTTTAGTGTTTTCATTTGTATGGATTGATTTAATTAATTTAGTTTTTTAAATAAAGATTATTCATTTTTATGTTGTAGGTGTTGTGTGAGTAAAGCCACAGACATTTTTGGAAACAAGCACTGACTGTTGACACATTGCTGACCACCAAGGTGAGCTCTGACTGATATGAGCTGACTGTTGTGAGACTAAGAGCAGTATGTAAGACCGCTCTGCGACCGGCTTCTGCAGAAATTGACCTGGAATGGAACGGATGTTGAAAATAAAGAACAGGTTGAATTTGGCTCACATGTTCGCCATAGCGGTGGCCCGTTAAGTGTCACATTTAGATGGCCTCTGGCCTTCACTGTGCGGCCGAGGCGGTCAGCGTGTTTTTCTTTAATCCTGGCCGAAGTAAATGTGTCCCCTTGAAGTTTAGAGTATTTCTGTGGTGTGATGTGTAAATGTTTGCATTGCTAAGCTACATGTGATTAGCCAACAACTCGCAAGCTAACTTCACTGTGTAAGCATCGTTATACAAACAGGCATGACAACTGCTTAAAGATATTTATTTATACATACATTTATATACTTTATCTATTTGTATATCTGCCCATACAGTTGCTATACATTCTACAAAACATTAAAAGATACAAAGAGAAATGATACACAAAAGGATTGTTAAATATCTAATGAGAGCGAGAAGAACATACTCCATTCTGAATGAGTTTTGGGAAGAGCGATACTGTGGGAGAGAGACTCCGGCACTATTAGAACACGGGAGAAGGAGAGTATGAACAATATTGTAACATCGTGGCTCACATGGCAGCACATTTAAAACACCCCACCAAGCAGGTTTAAATATGATATGAATAATAAATAAAAACTAATAAATAGAAATGATGGAGCAACTGGTAGAAGAATGGAAGCCTGGACCGAGTCGGCTGGATAGCAGGATGTGATGAAAGGATTGGAATGTATTATGTTGAGTTACCGATATCAGGCACTGAGCATCCTTTGTGACATATAAAACGATATACATAAATATATATATACACTGTACCTTATTGGATTATAATAAGGCATAGTATATTATACAGTACAGGCAGACTTATCTTGAATTGCCGTGTGTACAAATATTTGGCAAATGGTCTTAGTGAATATTTGGCCTTAGACCACACACTTCCACTACTATAGCTAAAAATAATTAAACATCTTTCCACTAATATATTAACATCTGTAATATTCATGAACCGTAACCTTTAAAAAAAAAAAAAAAAAAGTAGTTTAAAAGGCTATGGCATGACAGAGGAATGTAGGAGGGGGGGGGGGGGGGACTTGAGACCGAACGCTAACCCTGTGTGTGTGTGAGTGTTCATTCAGTACAGGCTGGTCTTCTTCATGATGCGCAGGAACTCCTGCTGGTTGACCTCTCCGTCTCCATCCCGGTCCGCTTCGTCGATCATCTCCTGCGGGAGAGAAGATAGCGTGGTGTTGGTCTGCATGGGGGACATCCTCTATGTGTAGCAGCATGCATGATGGGTCCTCACTTCCGTCATGAAATGAAACATGCTCACGGTATTTATTATGAAGTCTCTGATTTTCCTCATTAAGACAGATGTGCTCAGTGAGAAAGGGACTCTCTGGTTTCCTTGTTCAACCGTTTTGAACACATTTGGAGACGGTGTTTGTCGAGTAGTTCATGACTTTAGTGTTTATGAAACTATCTGGAATCATCACATTTGCATCGTCACGTCAGCCATTTCGATGTGCGATTGATGCCTTACTGAGCTTAGCAGGACCTTAATACGTATGGTTGGAATTCAATTCAATGTTTTGAATGAAACTTTGGGAGACTGCGCTGCTGTGGGATGAAACGTAAAAGGAATACTTTTCAGTTTTTCCAACCAGGTTTGTACCACCACCAGGTGGGCTGGTACGTGTAGATGCATGTTCCCATCCATTGGACAGGCATTCAGAATGAGGCTTTATACCTGCAGCTCTTCATCTGTGAGATTCTCTCCCAGCTCCTTGGCCACTCTCTTGAGATTCCTGAAGGAAATCTTCCCGGTTTCGTCGTCATCGAAGAGACGGAACGCTTTCAAAATCTCCTCTTTGGAGTCCTTCTCCGCCTTTGGGTTAGTACGACGAAAGACAAAAATAACTAAATATTATCAACAACAAGAAGAAGAAGCAGCGCTGAAGGCTAAGCTGTTGATCTTTAAACAAAACGGAAAAGCTTTATAGCAATTGATTAATGTTCTCACAACGACTTGCATAAACACAACACAACAAAATACTGGACATGTGGATCCATGTGGTGGTTGGACCTATGGACTCTCTACCATTTTCTGTGTCATGACAGAGAGGAAGTCGCTGAAGGAGATGTTCCCCGTCCCTTCTTTATCCACCTCACTGATCATCTTCTTGATTTCCTCCTTCTTTGGCTCAAACCCGAGGGCTCTCATAGCGACCTAAAGAAACAAAATAATAATAATAATAATAATAATACAACCAATAAGCTAAACCAAACATACAAACGGCCATGGACCTATCAGAGACCATATGAATCATATCAGGGATCATATGTATCATATCAGAGACCATATGTATCATATCAGAGACCATATGTATCATATCAGAGACCATATGAATCATATCAGAGACCATATGTATCATATCAGAGACCATATGAATCATATCAGGGACCATATGTATCATATCAGAGACCATATGAATCATATCAGAGACCATATGAATCATATCAGGGACCATATGTATCATATCAGAGACCATATGAATCATATCAGAGACCATATGAATCATATCAGGGACCATATGTATCATATCAGAGACCATATGTATCATATCAGAGACCATATGAATCATATCAGAGACCATATGTATCATATCAGAGACCATATGTATCATATCAGAGACCATATGAATTGCATGCTGTTACATTATGCATGTATCATGCACGATACCTTCAGCTCCTTGACGTCGATGTGTCCGGAGCCGTCGGTGTCGAAGAGCTCGAAGGCCTCCCGGACCTCCTGCCTCAGGTCCTCTGTGAGCTCTGGTTTGGGGCTGGTCTTCTTGCGGGGAGGGGGCACAGGGCCCTGCAGAGACGGTCTCTTCGCACTGGTGGCCTGGTGGTGTGGGCAGGGGATAAGTCAGTGAGACGAGAGACAGATGTGTCCTGGTTCATCGTGGGGGATAAGTCAGTGAGATGAGAGACAGATGTGTCCTGGTTCATCGTGGGGGATAAGTCAGTGAGATGAGAGACAGATGTGTCCTGGTTTATCGTGGGGGATAAGTCAGTGAGATGAGAGACAGATGTGTCCTGGTTCATCGTGGGGGATAAGTCAGTGAAATGAGAGACATATGTGTCCTGGTTCATCGTGGGGGATAAGTCAGTGAGATGAGAGACAGATGTGTCCTGGTTCATCGTGGGGGATAAGTCAGTGAAATGAGAGACATATGTGTCCTGGTTCATCGTGGGGGATAAGTCAGTGAGATGAGTTTTTCTTTGTTTTATATTGGCACGTCTTTAATTAACAGGATGCTTAGCGGTTTATTTGTTTGAACAGCGACGATATAGTCTATTTCCCGTGATTGATAATGCATGCACAAAGAGCCTAATCTCGGTAACACAGGCCCATGTTACTCACCATGATGTCTGCCTGCTGAGCCTCGGTACCTCGGAGCCTCGGTACCTGTTCCAGATCAAGAGGAGCGTTATGGTGTTATTGAGGGAGGTGACGATTATGAAACGCCTGTTCTTTACATGGGCCGACCACGACAAAACGCCTACAATAGAATATAATATTACGATTATTTGACTAATGCAATGGATGACTTAACATGTCCGTTATCAAATGTGTATCAATAAGGATTTTTGGGCAGTACAGCGTTCGCTCCTCCGTGAACCAGCCCGAGCTCAGGTATAGGGTACCTGTGTGGCGCCGGAGAGCGGATGCACCGCATTTAACCATATGAGGGGCCGGTAGATAGACCCCGGCACACACGGGGACTTACATCGAAGCTACCATCGCGCAACACTGTGATTGGTTAATAGAGATCACGTGGCGTAACATTTGTCAACAATGTATGACGCATGTACCTGCTGATTTGTGACCCAGTTCTGACACAGGGTTGTTACTACTCCTTAGTGTTACTATTTGGCTGCTTGGTTTCTAGTGGGTAATGTTTCTGTTCCCTTACGCAATATTTGATTTGCCAATAATTACATTCGATTCTAATGTATCTGTCATTGCACAGCACAAGTACAGCGAAAATAATGGATCTAACCAGAGTGCAAATGTTGCAGTAAAGTGCATGGTTATATATAATTTACAGTGGTTAAATAAGATGTCTCCTAGGTATAAAAACAGATCTAAAATAACTTAAAGAGTAGGTTTCTAGATATTGTTATATATTGTTGCCAACTTATTGTACTTTTACCTTACTGTACTTTTGCATGAATTCTACCTGAGCACTGGTTCAGTTCTTGGAGACTTTTGACTTCTGGTGACGAGTTGTTGTTTAGCGTCTGCTAAATGACTGTAATGTAATGTAATGTTTAAGATATGTGCAGAATTATACATATATATATACCGTTTACTATATAGGTAAAAGGCTACTGATTGGAAAAAGGCCTACTATACTATATATAAAGTACTAAACCACAAATGTTTATTTAAACAAATACAATCAGATAAGTGTAATTTAAGTGAATCCATAGATTTGATTGTATCCATTCGTTGTATTTGACATACAATGGCGTTTATCGCAATACAACATATATTATAATAATTGAGAAAGGCAGCGCAGGTGCTCATTCAGGCTCCCACCTATACTGCCCCCCCCTGACACAGACCCTGGTGCTATAGCCTCCAGCTCAGTCCACTTAGATTAGATTCGATTAGATTAAAATGTATTGTCATTGAACAGCACAAGTGCAGTACAGCGAAAATAAGTGTAAATGTTGCAGTAAAGTGGATGGTTATATATAATGTAGAGTGGTTAAATAACATGTAAAAACAGTATACAAAAAACTACTACTAAAAACAGGTATAAAATAACTTATAGAGTAGGTATAAGATATGTGCAGAATTATAGGTATATATATATACACAGGGGTATGCAGTCAACAAGATAAAATATACACATGTATATTCAGCAGGTAGTGAGCAGAGGTATGTACTTATATCAATATCAAAGTCATAATCCCACTTCGCTCTGCGGCCTCAGGGCGTGTGCTTGTCCCGTCGCCCAGAGGCCGATCTTCCACACACTCTTCTCTGTCCTGGCCCCCAGAGGTGGAATGAACTCACCGCTAATGTCAGGACAGCAGAGTCGCCCCCCATCTCCCGCTGCAAGCTAATACCCCATCTCTTCAGGAGACACTACCCGAACCCTTCTCTTAGTGCTTGCTTCTTGTCAGCACTATTTCTTGTTTACAAGTGTTTGTTTATTAGCTTTTGCTTTTTGATGAGACACTCATCCATACGTTTATATCGTCTAGACTAGATTTATGTAATGCACTGTTCTCTGGGTTACCGAACGCTGCTGCTAGACTTTTGACTAGAACCAGAAAGTTTGACCACATTACTCCAATCCTGTCCTCGCTCCACTGGCTTCCAGTTAATGTGAGGTCCGATTTCAAGGTGATTTACTTAAAAATCCTACACGGATTAGCACCCTCATACCTGAAGGACCTTATTGTTCCCTATTGTCCTTCTCGGCCCCTCCGGTCTTCAGGAGCCGGCCTTCTATCAATCCCAAAAGTCATTAAGAAATCAGCAGGGAATAGAGCGTTCTCCTACCGTGCGCCCTATTTGTGGAACAGTCTGCCACCTGTAATCAGGGAAGCAGACTCTGTTGAATTATTTTAATCTAAACTTAAAACCTACCTTTTTATATTGTCGTTTGGCGCCTGTCGTTGAGTGCCCTCAGCTCTCATTACAGCTAAATCGACCCGTTAGCCAGCACTAGCCTACCCCTGCTGCCGATAGGTACTAGACTAGAGGTTCTACACATGTGTCCTGTCCACCCTACCCCGTCTAACCACACCGCAGTCTGCTTCTGTTTTCCAAAATTATTATTATTATTACAAAAACTAATTATATTCTCATTTTAATATTTGTATATTTTGGATATTATATGTATATTGTTTTCTTTGTACTTTACTATGTACATTACTATAAGTCACTTATGGCACCCATGGCACTCCTGAACCATCCCTGGAAGGAGGGATCCACTTCCACTCTGCGTTCCTCATTTCTCCCCCCTCAGGGGGGCTAGGGGTTTGGGGGGTGTTGTAAACATGTGGTCTGTGAAGCCCTTTGAGACTGGAACTGTGATTAAGGGCTAAACTAATTAAATTTACTTGACTTGCTTATAAGCTTATAAGTCTTTTGGCTTCACTATTTGTCTTAGCCCTCTAGGTTAGTTTGATGTACTTATTGTGTCAAATCTATGGAGCCAACTTTTACCTGAGCTCTGGTTCTGCCCTTGTTAGGAAGGACATGCATTTATGACTTCTGGTAACTAGTTGTTCTCTTGCCTATCTATGTTGAACGTAATTATTAATTAATGAATGCTTTAGACACAAAGTCTCTTAATCAATGTAATAATTACATGAACTGTTTTATTTTAATTAACGCATATACTCTATGGCCTGACCCAATGCGCCTCTTCTACCGGTTCGCTCTCGCCGGTCATCGAGCTGCACGTCCCGCCCTTCAAGACCAATCCGCCCAATCACAGCTCAAGCGCCACCCGGTTGGCCCCGCCCACACCGTCGGACCTTTCCGCTGGGCTGTAAATAGAGGATACCCATTGGTCGAGCAAGTGGCGTTCTTTGACGTACATCAACCCTATTGGCTTAGGAGAAAATGTTACCTTCGGTGCTGAGCGGCTTCATTTGTAGGCGGATCCACCATCACGTTGAAGTACCGACTTTAGGTAAGTAGTTGACACTAGTGCGTGATGTAGTTTATATACAAATCGATATTATAATGCACTTCGTTTATGTTCTGTATCTGTTAAAGGGGAACTTTATTGTGCACTTGTGCAGGTCCGGATAGTCCACTTCTGCTCACGTTGACATCTCATAATGGCCACACGCATTCGACCTGTAAGTTAACACTGGTCCAATAGATCACAAAATTACACCGGTTCATTGTTATGGTGAAATACTAAAACAGCCTATTGCGTTGTGCCCCCTGTTCGTATGTGCTCCCCGCAGAGCAGTAAGCGCTGTGCGGTGATCGGGGGCTCGGGGTTCCTGGGCCGCCACCTGGTGGAGCGGCTCCTGGAGCGGGGCTACGCCGTGGCCGTGTTCGACATCCGGCAGACCTACGAGCTCCCCGGGGTCACCTTCCACCTGGGAGACCTCTGCGATACACAGGTACTGTGTGTGTGTGTGTGTATGTGTGTGTGTGTGTGTGTGTGTGTGGTTGGTTATATATTGAATATTGCCATATTTGCCACCACTGCATTCTATAGAAAGCAAGGATGACATTGCTTGGTAGTCAATTAACAATTAATGAAGGACATAGTATTCACAGTGTACTCGCCCCCCCCAACCCTCTTGCTGTGCCCCGGTCTGTCTGGTGTCCCAGGCCCTCCTGCCAGCTCTGAAAGACACGCCCCTGGTATTTCACTGCGCCTCCCCGGCCCCGGCCAGCGACGACCGGGCCCTGTTCCAGAGGGTCAACGTCCAGGGCACCCGCACTGTGATCCAGGCCTGCACCCAGCTGGGGGTCCAGGTGAGACCATATGGGGCCCGTCACAAAAAGAAGTACGACTCTCGCCTCTCTGTGTTGAAAAGACTCTAGGAGTTGGTATTATATAACAATATGGTACTTTATTAAGCCCAGGTGAGAAATATGATAATTTTGAATTTGTTTTACTAACTATTAATGTACTTTATATTTGTGTTTTTGCCAGAAACTGGTTTTGACCAGCAGTGCCAGTGTGGTGTTTGAGGGAACGGACATTAAGGATGGATCAGAAGACCTGCCATACGCCAAGAAGCCTATGGACTACTACACGGAGACCAAGATTCAGCAGGAGAAGGTGAGAGTGATCCATGTAAACCTGAGAAAAACGTAAAAATAAATAAATAAATATATATCCTTTTTTTTGTTTTTATTATAATATATATATTTTTTTTAATGAAAATTTAAATGTCTCTGTTTAATGGTTGTGTATTTTGTTGTTGTTGTAGTTGGTCCTAGAGGCCTGTGACCCAAACGGGGGCCTTCTTACTGTGGCTATCCGGCCCCATGGCATCTTCGGGCCCCGGGACCCACAGCTGGTGCCTATCCTGGTGGACACTGCTCGTAGGGGGAAGATGAAGTTCATTATCGGGTAAGAGGAGGAAGACGGCAGCCTGGATGAGCCATGAACACATTGGAGTTTCTCAGGCCATTTGCCTCTTTTGTTGAATGTCTTTCTTTGTTTTTTTTCTTTTTTTCTTTCCCCCCCCCCCCCCCCCCCCCTAGTGATGGGACCAATCTGGTGGATTTCACCTTTGTGGAGAATGTAGTTCACGGCCACATCCTGGCGGCGGAGCACCTGAGGCCGGAGTCGCCCTTATGTGGGAAGGTGAGGTCCCGCTCCAGCCACGCCCCTTTAGCATCTTTACATAAGGAGGGTGTAGGAGGCACATTCTCTTCCTTCAAGTCATGAATGGCTGCTTCTCTTCTCTTTATATCTCTTAGTAAGACGTAGAGGAAGTGTGTGTGTGTGTGTGTGTGTGTGTGTGTGTGTGTGTGTGTGTGTGTGTGTGTGTGTGTGTGTGTGTGTGTGTGTGTGTGTGTGTGTGTGTGTGTGTGTGTGTGTGTGTGTGTGTGTGTGTGTGTGTGTGTGTGTGTGTGTGTGTGTGTGTGTGTGTGTGTGTGTGTGTGTGTGTGTGTGTGTGTGTGTGTGTCCTAGTTATAACTCAATGTGCCGTCTTGTTCCAGCCTTACCACATCACAAACGACGAGCCCATTCGCTTCTGGGACTTCATGTCCGAGGTGCTCGTGGGGCTGGGCTACGCCGCGCCCCGCTACCACCTCCCCTACATGCTGGTGTACGGCTTGGCCCTGCTGCTCTGGGTGGTGGCCCTGGTCCTGGGCCCCCTGGTGTCCTTCAAGCCCACCTTCACGCCCATGAGGGTGGCCCTGGCCGGCACCCACCACTACTACAGCTGTGAGCGTGCCAAGCGGGACATGGGCTACAGGCCGCCGGTGGGCCTGACGGAGGCCATCGCCCGGACCGTGGCGAGCTACCCTCACCTCAGACACGGCGCCGCCTAGCACAGCCGTGGCTCTGGAGGACGGCGGCATGGAGTCGGGACGTGAGCATCGTGATGTAGAGCACAGACACACGGGGGGTCACAATGCAGGAAACCATCAATTCCAAAAAGTGATTTCCTAATAGCTTCTGGCGGAAGACTTTTGTCTGTTTTAGTTTGTCGTCTTCATTATGCGTCTGATCTATATCATGAGTTACCTCAAAGCACCAGCAGGGGGCAGCAGTCAGCCCAAGACTGTTCTGTGTGTGACGGTTTTCTGTTTACCTCTTAAGTACAATGGCAATGGAAACACTATTGATCCATTCTGTTATTGTCTGCCTTGGAGCAGTTAAAACATGACATATATACATTTAAATAGATGTGTAAATATGGACACTGCTGTTGTAAACATTGTGTGAAAGTTCAATGGTGATCTCTTGGGATGACTAAATGCTTTTCTAAGATTATGTTCTGTGGTCCTCATGGTATGAAATATGAGGTTGGGCAAATAAAAATGCTACAATCTAACCTTACCACATTCCATCTCTTAACACAGTTCACCTTTAAAAAAAAAATGTTTTTCTATTCCAGCGTATGGGTTAGGTCAACCTTTATGACACCGGCTAGCATGCCACAGTGTTTGGCAAAGAATGCAGAAGGAAATGTGTTGTCATTGTGTTCTTTTTTTTCTTTCGGTGTGGTTCGGGTTCGCATTACTGGCATTCTTGCTTCAGAAGTTAGCCAGTGGCACCCTAATGAATCACTCTTTCAGTCAAGAATCGCCGAGCAGAGGGCTGTCCGACTGGTTCCTATCTTCAGAGAGGAGGGGAGGGGGGAGGGAGAGGGGGGAGGGGGGAGATCAACGCCTCAGTCTTCCCCAGTCGGCACGTGCCCGTGTGTAGAGTGAAACTAGCAGTGGTTCAAAGTGGCTGGTGTTCTCTTCCCCACCTCACACCTCACCCCTCTGTCAAATCCAATGAGTGACTGACAGGCGCTGTACTGAGTAATGAATGTGGTAGACGCATTACGCCATGGAGCCACACCCTAAAAGCGATTTGAAGAGGCTTAGTTCAGCTGTGCCTGTAAAGAAGAGGAGAACTCAATCATTTATAATATGGAATATGTTGTTGGCATGTACAAAGTGCCTATATACACAAGGAACGTATACCAAGCACAAACATAGACTTTCTCTTGTCACACACACAGAAACTGGTACAACAATAAGTGTATCAATCAAGTGTACCCTTGATCTTATCAAGGGTTAATGTTTTGGGGTATTTGTTGTGTTATTATAACTACATTTAACATGTAATTGGAATGGGGGTTGTTCAATTCATAAAGCTTACAAAAAAAAAATCACTATTGGTTAAGATATGTATATATATGTATATATGTATATATAATATATGTATATGTATATATAATATATGTATATGTATATATTATATATATATATGTATATGTATATATATATATATATGTATATATGTATATATATATGTATATATATATATGTATGTATATATATATATATGTATGTATATATATATATGTATGTATATATATATATGTATGTATATATATATATGTATGTATATATATATATATATATGTATATGTATATATATGTATATATATATATGTATATATATGTATATATATATATAGTATATATGTATATATATATATATATATATATGTATATACTATATATATATATATAGTATATATATATAGTATATATATAGTATATATATATATGTGTATATATATATATACTTATATATGTATATAAGTATATATATGTGTATATATATGTATATACATATATAAGTATATGTATGTTACATTCAGGCTCAGATGTGTGTTGGTGCAGGCAGTGTGTGTTATTCATATTCATGGTATCGACTGGTGTGTTTATTTCCCTGTGCCGGCTGAGCAACGCGGTCCCATGGGTGTTCCAGCGCTCTGCACCCACATTACCCCCCCCCTTTGTCTGCTTCTTATTCCATATCCTTGAGTCACGGGCGTACGGCAGGTATGCCTCTGTCTCCCTTCAGCCTAACCAAGCACATACGTAGTAAACAATACAAAGAGAAAAATGGGCTCTTAGCAACCACCAATTCTCGCATAGACAGGCAGGCACACACACACACACACACACACACACACACACACACACACACATGGAACAAACACACACACACACACACATGGGACAAACACACACTTATAAGGCAAACACACCTTCCCAGCCTGTCCCCACGCCTACCCTGCTAGACTGACTGAGCTTGTTGGTGCTCACGCCCATACCAGTTGTAGTACACCTGTCAGACAGAGGACTTTCTCTCTCCGAACACACACACACTCTGACCAGACACAGGACTTAACCAGGGTTTCTACTCACCTGGGAGAACATTGGTCTCTTCTTCTGAGCACCATCGGGACAACCTGAATTAAAGCAGGTAGGTGCCCAGTCTGTGGCTATTCATTAAATTAATGATGAACATACAGGTCATTCCATTCCTATGTTTTTTTGGGGTTGAATTTGTCACATTGTAAATACTGAACTCTAAAGTCCAAGAGTCTGGACTGTTTGTTAGCGTGTGCGGTCCATGGCCTAGAGAGTTTAAAGCATTATTCTGCTTAGTTCCATGTCAAGACAGGTTGAAAGTGGACTAACCTTTCCAGTTCCCCATTCATTTAAATACGTGACTGTTCCAGCCGATCAACCTATTTGTTCTGGCACTAGCTTCCTCTTGAGATATTTTGGTGAAGCATTTGATTTCCCTTACCTTTTACATAGGTGAATCTACAGCCCAAGGAGTTGTAACAACTTCTATTTGCATTTAGACTTCCAGCACTTTCGTTTAAGCGTTGCTTGGTGCTTACTTTCAGATTAAGAACTAGTCACTGGAGTGTTTTTGTATTATTTTTTGTTCACAAATCTCCGGGGGGGATCTGTCCTTGTGCCAGTACTTTATGACTATATCAATTCACGAGTTAAGATGCGCTGGGAATATAAAACAACACTCAATGGTCGGTGTTTGAATGTGGGTTTGAGCTCTCGAAATCATGAAGCGTGTTTTGTAATGTCTGCCCATTTGTATCTGCTATTAGAGCAGAGAAACGCTTACACACACACACACACACACACACACACACACACACACACACACACACACACCACACACACACACACACACACACACACACACACACACACCAGCCATCCAACTGCAGCATTGGTTAGAAAGTGGCAGGACAGGATACTCTGCATGTCTAAAGGATGAGCCTAAGGAATGTCGAACAACGCACATATTCTTCATTAACGTAACAATGTCAGATCCACTGAAATCATTTGACTTTTTTGGACAAATGAATTGCTATGGGGTCATTCAATGTCATTCAGACTTTAATCCATTAACATTTAATGCTTTTGTTTTTGTTTCAGGTCATTTATACAGAAAGCAGAGATACCTGAAGACCAGCCATGCCTAAAGGTGAGTAGACAAGATCTGGTGCGTGTGTGTGGGAAAATGTTTTCCCAGCCCACGAAAAGCAGGTTGCTTCATTCCAGGTGAACAGGGTGCTCAATGTCATGACACACCTGTCACAATCGCATCATTTTCTAGAAGAGCTATCAATCATCAACTCCATGCAAATCAAAATCCATCCACTAGTTTCATGT
>CM051001.1:34446155-34448655 GCA_027704905.1 Muraenolepis orangiensis
ACAGTCTGTTGGACACACATCGTGACCATGTTGAGCCTGAATCTACCTGGAAAGTGGCAGAAAGGTAAACAAAATCCGTCTTAATCAGGGTGGAATATTAATTCAGGTTCTCTATAAACCACATATTTACCATAATCCCACGCCCTAGAGCCCAAGACAACGCACTACAAACACAAGTCAACTCTCTTACAGTTTGCCTGTTGATGAGTCAGCGTTGGTATCCACAAGCCCAGAAACAAGCCCAGTACGCAGAGAAAGGTATAAACACCAACAGCTTCCTCATTTCCACCACAGTAGAAACTAATTCAAACTGACACACATTGTTTGTCTTTGTTGGCTGTCTTCACCTTTTTGCTTCAATTGACTATATTGGGACTGTGTAGGCTTGTGTGTATGAAGATAAATGTTAAAAGGCTTTGAAACTGTAACTGTGATTGAGGGCTAAACAAACACAATTGACTTGACTTGACAGATAGACTTGTGTGTGCATGTTCATGTATTATAGTATAATGAGTTTTTCCCCTATAGTGTTGAGCAGGAACCAGTCCCAGAGATCAGCAACAGTATAGTATTGACCGACGATCTTCTATTTCTCACCGGAGGGTAAGTTTACTTTCAATCATTGTTGAATAAAACAAAACCCAAAAAAACAATGACAAACCTAAATGTCATCCATACCTTGTGGCCACAAGGTGACACTGTTGAACCAATAACGAAAGCCTCTCTTCCCTTCACCCGCCTGGAAAATGTCTGCCCCTTCCAATCCTGATAAACCTCCGTAGGCCAGTGGAGTTGGACGAACCGGTTCCTCCCAGCCCGGGTCGATGGAGCCAGGACCTGCTTGGCGGACCAGTGAGGTATAGTGGGCGTGGGGGGGGGGGGGACATGTCAAACATGTTGTAGCAGGCTAGTTGACATTCAACTGTGGAAAATAGGCCTATTTCCTTATCCACTATCTTACGGTAATACGATATGACGCACTGCAACCATGTCTCGGCGTGTGTATTCATTGTCGCCGACATGGTGTCGTTTCAGCCACTCAGTGAACAACAGCCTGAACCTCCTCGCTGACGACGTCATCCCCATTGACACGGAAGTGCGCAGGTAAGGAAAACAGACGATGTGGGAACTGATAGCCGCACCTCCTGCTCTCATTCCTCCTCCTCCTCCTCCTCCTCCTCCTCCTCCATTCCTCCTTCTTGTTTTCATTATGTTTATCACATCGAGCTGAAGTGGCACAATGAGCCTATAGCTGTGAGCTCCAAGGTCTGCAGGCGGCTATAACCACTGCACACACGTACACGCACGCACACACACATACACATACACACACACACACATACACGCACGCACGCACACGCACACATACACACACACACCCACACGCACACACACGCACGCACGCACACATTCACACACACACACACACACATACACACACGCACGCACGCACGCACACGCACACACACAGGTTATCTACCTGCAGCATTCCAAATGAACCACCTGAAACGTATTTACACATTCCCAATGGTCCTAACAGTTGGCCAAGAAAAAAGTCTGCGTTTTGTATTGCACCTGACCTGAATAAATTAAGTTGACCAGCAAAGTCAGGGTATTTATAAGAAATAAAATAATGATTTAGTATTCTTTCTGTGTCTCAGCCTGAGCGCCCACACGACGGATCAGGATGATGAATGGTATAAGAAGTCTACAGACATACCGAGGTACGAGGAAGGAATTGTATTCTAATAATTTCAATATAATTAGTAATGTGTTTGTACATATATCACTATAACTCCTTGTCTCAAATAGGAAAAAAACAATTGTGTCACATACTTACCTTGAGAATGGATTCCATAGCGTTCACAACTCTGCATGATAATCATGTGACATTGCTTGACAGCCCCACAGAGACATTCACCACAAGGACTACTGAAATAAGGTACACACACACACACACACACACACACACACACACACACACACATACACACACCCCACGGCACGCACACACACATACACGCACCCCATGGCACGCACACACGCACATGCATCCACACCCGCACACAGGCATGCACACACACACACACACGCACACGCATTTCCTGAGGCACGCACACATATACAGGCAGCCCACGGCACGCACACACGCATATGCATACACACATGCACACAGGCATGCACACAGGCATGCACACACACACACACACATGCACACACCCCTCAGTAGTTTACTGGGTCAGTCTTTCTAATGTAATGGAATAGTAAATAGTGCATGAGAAACACGGGCCGACCTGCGGTCGCCTCCCCTTGTTATGCTCCCATCAGGCTTGAGAATCTGTCTCCCCTCTCCCCCTCCCCCTCTCCTCATCTCTCCCTCTCTGCCTCCTCACCCCACCCACCCACCCAGCAGCAGCACAGAGAAGGACCCGGTCTCCTGGGGCTCTCAGGTGACCACCACCACGGTCACCACCACATCAAGGTAATTTGCTCTCTCTGT
>CM051001.1:34453655-34488655 GCA_027704905.1 Muraenolepis orangiensis
CTCATGTCAAACCACAGGCTGCTAGGAGGAGGGAGCACACTATTAAGAAAGCGATGAGGAAAAACAGTGATTATCTGCTAATCTCCGTGAGCCAGATGTAAATGTCCTCATTGCCGGGGTTACCCCCCAACAGTCGTTAAGACAGCCGAGACACTAATGCACCAACGCTAACGCGTCATCCGCTTTTCTTTCTCAAACTTATTCTAGAGCCCTGACTGGCCAAGACGCCCAGCGTGTGGAAACACCCGAGCCCAAAAAGTAAGCCCCATTTCAGACCCAGAACTCAAATTATATGGTTATTTAATTTTTGATGAATGCATTTTCTTCCTTTAATGCTTTTCCTCACATGCGCCAAAACTGTCAACTCCTACCAACAGGTCGTTTGTGTACGTGAAGGAATACGTCAACGAGACAGAGCTGTCTTTGCACAACGCCAGGAGCGACCTCGGAGGGTAAGGGACCCCATGAGCTTCTCTCTTTGTATTCAGGCGGTGACCACAGCCTCCTTCAAAATGCAGTGTTGGTTTTTTTGTGTTTTTTCATTGATTGGTTCAAAGTCGCCGCCATTATTCAACTCTTCTCTTTCATCCCCACTTCTGCAGTGGCTCCGAGTATCTGACGTCTAGCGCTAGCAGCTACTCCTACAACTCGCCCACCACCTACTCCAGGTAATTCCTCCCCCACCCCCTGGCACCTTTTTTTGAACATTGTTATCCCCCCCTACACGCTGCAAAGCGCATTAACACTTGAGCCGTGTTAGACTCACTGCAGACTCTCTCCCTCTTCTCTCCAGCTCGTTGTCATCCACCTGTAACTACTGTGGTGAGCTTGTGGGCAACGAGGCCAAGATCACCATCGAGCACCTCAATGTCAACTGTCACCCTGACTGCTTTAAGGTAGCTGGTCCTCATCTTCCCGACTGGGTTCTTGTTTCCTATCGAACAACCGCCCCCCCCCCCCCCCCCCCCACCATTAACATATGGGGAGGGGATATATAAGAGTATTTTTTTAGTAGACTGTTTTGACATATGACTTAACCACTGTACATTATATATGACCACTTTACTGTAACATTTGCACTCTGGTTAGATGCCAACTTCTTTTCGCTGTACTGTACTTGTGCTGTGCACTGACAATACATTTTAATCTAATCTAATATTCAACATGGCCTGGATATTCTAGTAGTTAGCCAAAATGATCCTAGGTTGGAAACCCCCAGTAGTGTCCACAGTATACCTGGAGGCATCCGAGATGAGCGAGATGCTCACTAATGACATTTTATTCTCATTAAATGTAAAAAAAAAAAGTTCGCTTTGGATAAAAGCATCTGCCAAACGACAAAATAGTTTAAATACAATGGTATACACACACACACACACACACTTTGCGTTCATTTGTATGGATCGTTAGGTCTAGAGGGTCCTAATTATCCTTGAAAAATACATTAGTCAGACAAGTCAGTGTTGTTGAAACACTGATATACTTTGCCACAACTTTGAAGATGTTGTCTCTGCCCCCCCCCCACGTGGCCCCGCCCCCCCCGTGGCCCCGCCCCCTCTCTGTCCCCGCAGTGCGGCATATGCAGCAAGCCAATGGGTGACCTCCTCTACAGCATGTTCCTCCACGGCGGTGTGGTCCACTGCGAGAGCTGCTACTCACAAACCATGGACTGACCACGCCCAGCCTTCTGAAGACACGCCTCGCCATCGCCACTTCCTCTCCACGTGAATGAAAATGTAAAGCCGTCGTTCGCCTCAATCCTTAAAGCGCCGCTCTGTATGTTATGAGGCTCAAAGCCAGGCAGGATGGTTTGGATGTCTAGATGTCCACCTCGCACGCCTTTTTAGTTAACCCGTTCCCCCCCCGCTGATGGTGAGTGTGGCATCTGTCCCAGTACACTATGAAGGATTTGTCTAGTTAATGGGATAAAGAAAGATATATATAAAAAGATCACTTTTATTACCTATTAAAAGTTCACTTTTTTTATTTCTTGCTATACAAAATATGTTCATGTTCTGTGATCCGTTGCTTACAAAATAAAGTGATTCACAGAATTCCGGTATGAATGTGTGATTATCTGGCTGGTTACTATGACACTGAGCTATGCACATGGTTATTAAGTCTACAGGCTGCATATTTTAAGAGAGCCAAACCCCAATTTGCAAATTAACATATTGCACAGATGGTGAACTAAGGTTAGGCTAGTGGAACATCTGCAAATTCTCAATAGTTGCAGGCAATATTATACATTACATCGCCAGTAAGCTGTCCCCTGGAGCTATTGAAAACAGAAAAACTTCCGCTAGGAATTCCGAACTTTACTTTTGTAAATATTGCATCTGCCTGTTTTCTTAACATCCCTCTGTCGGACACCATTTTCATCGCATATCCCTACATCCTTAATTAGTTGTACAATATGTAAATGTAGCTTGAGATTACGCAGCTCCCTGCTGTGTAACAATATAAGCAGAGTCAGCTGCTTTTCAAAGGCGGCACCAAGCCTTAATGATGACCTTCATAACAGGTGGAGCCTGGGACCAGCAGCTCCCCGGGGTCATTCTATTGGAGTGTTTGTCATCC
The DNA here is from genome assembly GCA_027704905.1 of Muraenolepis orangiensis. Lineage (NCBI taxonomy): Eukaryota > Metazoa > Chordata > Actinopteri > Gadiformes > Muraenolepididae > Muraenolepis > Muraenolepis orangiensis. The sequence goes on from CM051001.1 coordinate 34,456,236, forward strand.
ACTTCTTTTTGTCCTGGATGACCAAGCCAGGGAGGTGTGGACAATAGACGGCAAAGGTCAATAGATAGCCTGGATGGGATCCCAGTCCGGTGCAGAGTCACACACAATACGGGGGACTGTAGCGCGCGCACACGCACACGCACACGCACACGCACACGCACACGCACACGCACACGCACACACACACAGTATATGAGTGAATTAGTGTTCACTGACTACAAGTGTAATGTTCAGGAAGTACAGAAGAGTAGGCAAATATTAAAATATAACTCTTGAGCCTGCATGCTCTTATTGTGGCCCATGTAAAAACTAAATAAAATCTAAATAAAGATGCAGTATTCAGTCAATGTACCAGAGAAGTACAGGGGGTTATTGGACATCCTGGTAAAACTGGCGGTGCCCCCATCTTCCATCCGTCAAAGCGTCAGTGCTTTCCTCTGCCTCTCCTCACTGCGATGTTCTGAATGTGCCGCCACAGGAGGGAAGGGTCCGACTCGTTGTGTCTTATCAGAGACTCCAGACCTTCTGCTTGGTCCAGGCTTTGCCAGTAATCCTGGGGCCATATTTGCAACCATCTGTGGAAAAGACACAAACAGAATCGGCTCATAAACCGTGAGGCTGTTCAAGACACCCCATGCGTGTATCGCACAGCGGTTTAGTGCTTTGCTGGTTAATAACTCAATAGAAACGTACCCGTCGTTCGGCAGGACGTCCTGGACGTCCCCGTACCCCGGCCTGGGCAGTGGACATCCCATGTGGGAGTTGTTAGCCATCTTGGGTTGAGGAGGCGGGGCTTGCAGGGGTGCCCTGCGATAGGCCAGCTCGGCCGTCAGGCGGGCGTTCTCCCGGTCGCACACGTAGCACTCGAACCCGTTGAGGTAGTTGGGCTTGCTCATGTCGTTCACCCCCCACTCGCGGCTCTCCAGGTGCTCCAGCAGGCGGGTGTTGGTGACGCGTGCGGGGTCCTTGAACTCCAGGTACCTGGAGTACGCATCGTCGTTCTGATCCAGGTAGCGCAGGAAGCGGGCCAGGTCCTCCGGGGAGGAGAAGTCATCGACGGCCACGGCGGCGTGGTCGTTGGGCATCCAGTCGGCCGCCGAGGACGAGCCCCGGTAGACGGGCACGCAGCCCTGGTGCAGCGGGCGCCACAGCTTCTCCGTCATGTAGTCGGGGCACAGGCCGTTCTCCAGCGCCAGGTGGAACTTGTAGCGCGACACAAAGCTCATGAAGTGGGAGTCCTCACCGGTGGCCGTCGCAGTGTCCTCCAGATCAGCCGGAAGTTCTTTGTTGTTCAAGCACTTCCCATAAGAGTCCACCTGCAGAGAGACAGACAGGACACATGCAGAAGGGGCAGCAGTAGCTCAGGAGGTAGAGCAGTCGTCTGACAACCAGAAGGTTGCTGGTTCGATCCCCCGGCTCCTCCTAGCAAAACTGTCCAGGTGTCCTTAAGCAAGACACCCTAACCCTAACTGCTCCTGACTGTCTGCTGGCTGTCACCTTGCATGGCTGACTCCGCCGTCGGTGGATTCATATCTCCATGAGTGAATGTGAGGCTTTACTTGTAAAGCACTTATAAGCGCAATATAAATGCAGTCCATTTACCATTTAGAAGGAAAGAACGATAAATAGAAAGTTGAGTTAGCATCCTTTTTACACCACCATCCCCTATATCTATACATCCGTGTATATATATATCTATATATATATCTATATATATATATATCTATATCTATATATATATATATATATATAAAAGGACACCTATATGAAGGTCCTCTACGTACCTCTATGTACTTCATGAGCTCCTGAACGTAGCGGTCTCTGTCCGAGGGCACATCGCAGTGGGACTGCATGTAGAGCACGGGGGCCAGGCCCTTGGCCCTCCAGACGTTCTTCTCCAGGAGGGGCACGGCCACAGGCTGCAGCAGGTAGCTCAGGGAGGGGAGCCACTGCAGCGTCAGGGGGTAGTCCGAGCCCCGGCGGAAGGTGGCGGTGTAGTTGAACAGTCGGATGCCCGGCGTGTGGGAGAGCACGTAGTTGTTCATGGGCGACTCCTCGTGGAACAGCGCCCAGGTCTGGTGTGGGGGGCGGGGGAGGGGCGCCTCGTACGCCCGGAAGTCAGTACCGTAGAAAATGATGGACGCCGTCCGTCTGTGGTGCTGGAACTTGAAAACATCAGGTTTGGATTTTAACTTTACATTAATATTATTATTTTACCGCTTTTAAGTCATTCAGCCGACTTTGGATACCTTGCTCAAGGACGCCAACAGGTATACTGCGGGGCCATTGGGGTTCAAACCCAGTCAACACCCAGTCAAACACCCCAACCACAAGACAATCCCGCCCCAAGATCAGTCATCAAGTCGCATTTGCAACCATGAGTGCCCCGCACGGGTCTCGAACTCACGGTTTACTGGTATGAGAGGCGACGTGAGAAGCTAAAACCCATGACCCATCACCACCTGCCGAAGGTTAGTATTCTCCCTACCTTACGATTACTTGTGGCCACGCAGGACGAGGTGGTGCAGTCGATGCGCTCGGTGTCCCCGGGGAAGTGGGGGAAGAGCCCGGCGCTCCACCACAGGAGGATAGGCAGCTCCTTGTTGCTGCGCCGGTCCCGGTTCCCGGGGCCGCGGTACGAGCCGAAGGAGGAGAACTCCATGTCCGACAGAGCGCTCTGCGGCTGGAACGCTCCCACATCACCGGCGTCCATGAACTCCATGTGGCGCTCCGTGTCGGGGGAGAAGGCGCAGGAGACCCACACCCAGCACAGAACACCCAGCAGGCCCAACCCCAGGCAGGGCAGCAGTCTCCTCTTCACCGCCACCTGTGTGAAGAACAACACCACATCCTCACAAACCAGTCCATAGAGTTTAATATGATCATGTGCGTCAAGCCCACGTCTTGTCTTATTTAAATGAAAAAATACGTATGAAGCCATTGCTGATTAAATGCACTGGATTATTTTAGGGTTTAGATAGGGGGCGAACATAGTTAGGTAGTAAATACTCAAAAGGACAACTACAGCCTGCATCGATATCTACCACATAGAAAACACATTCCCTACCATGGTCAGGGCTGCAAGCACCTACACGTCTGCCCCTTGTACGAATCCCCTGCAAGGGTTAGGACACACATCCAACAGACAGGCACAGGTCTCCCTTCTGGTCCACCTCATCAAGCTGCAGACTCATCACAAGCTGCAGAGAGACAGACTCATCACAGCGGTGAGAGTTGTTGTGTGAGCAGAACTTGTGATTAATCGACAGACTATACTCTACTCCCCCTCCTGGATCGGAGTGGAACAACCTTCCAGCTGACATAAACACGCTCAGTTTGGAGGATTATTATTATTTTTGAACGGGCCATATCATCATTATTATTATTATCGTATGCACCAAACAACCAGTGTACAAATATACGTTTTAATTAACACAACACCACTAGGACGGAGGAAGGAAACGGGTCGGCTTTAAGACCCGCGGGCGTCTTTTATATTTTGAGAGGTTTTTTTGCGTCAGAGTTGATCGACGGGCACGCGCACGTCAGTCGGTGTGCTGCTGGGAGCTGAGGCGAGCGACGTAACATCAACCATTGGTAAAGTAGACCTTCGTACTGCGTTGTGCGGTGTAGAGATGAGCGTAGCGGCGGACGGAGACACCGCTCGGTGTCGACCTGCTCCCCCCGGAGAGCAGAGCCCTCCCGGCGGGTCTCTGAGGCTAGGCTGCTAGCTGCTAGCCTGGTCGTCCACAAATGTCAACAAGCCGACTCTCTTCTTTATTAGCAGTGGACTAACTTGCAGGAACCCTATGCGGTGTTTTTTTTAAAGATACAAGACAGTTGTCTAATAGAGTATTCGTTTCAATTATCAAATGCGACATGTTTTTTTTCCCAGGAGTGTGTATGTAGGTCTTAACAGTCAGGTCAACACATTGTGGTCAGATTGACAGCAAGCGTTTTGTGTCCGCGCATGCGCAGTCCCTGTCCACCCATAGCATCCCGTGGACCTGACTCATCCTTCAGGGGCCTTCGGACGTCTCTCCTCCACACACCCGTCTGTGTGCATCTCTGTAAGGCTTTACTGTTTAGTTGAGTCTTACTGGCAGTAATGTGATCCAGTGCCTGTTCTTGTTTACCACAATCCCATTAAGGCATGAGCTATTATCGTGATAATGAATTGATAGGGTTGTAGAGAAGGGAGGTAGCCTCTCAAATGATCCTTCCCTAAGTCATCATAACTTGGCTGTACAATGAACTGACATCCAGGGAAGAGCTCTATGCCATTCACCCCGTAAGCGAACGAGACCCTCTATCAGTTAGATAATAAGGTCAAGGTTTCGCTTATTGTAGACGAGAGATAAAGCTTAGAATCGCCGCTGTGTTGCTAGTGTAGTAGAGGCCTTGACTTACTCGTGCTTATGCAATCTCTTTGCGCAACAGATTAGAACGGACAATGTCAGCGGGGCGACACTCTACTTCCAGAGGACCTGAAGTCTTGTTTTCTGTCCCTTCAGGGTGAATCCGTGTGTGTCGGCCGCCGGGTGTGGACGCCTGGTCGCGGCCCGGACAGCAGCCCAGTGAAGAAGGCCCGGCCGGGGGGTTGGGCGGGGGGTAGCTGCAGGCGTGATGAGCGGGAAGAGCCTGCTGCTGAAGGTCATCCTGCTGGGGGACGGCGGCGTGGGCAAGTCCTCCCTGATGAACCGCTACGTGACGGACCGCTTCGACTCGCAGTCCTTCCACACAATCGGCGTGGAGTTCCTCAACCGGGACCTGGAGGTGGACGGGCGCCTGGTCACCCTGCAGATCTGGGACACGGCGGGCCAGGAGCGCTTCAAGTCTCTGCGCACGCCCTTCTACCGCGGCGCTGACTGCTGCCTGCTCACCTTCGCCGTGGACGATGTGCAGAGCTTCCAGAACCTGGGCTGCTGGAAGAAGGAGTTCATGTACTACTCGGACGTCAAGGACCCCGGCCGCTTCCCCTTCGTGGTGCTGGGCAACAAGGTGGACAAGGAGGAGGAGCGGCAGGTGGGGCTGGAGGAGGCGCGTGCCTGGTGCGAGGAGAACAGCTGCTGCCCGTACTTTGAGACCAGCGCCAAGGACGACACCAACGTCACGGCGGCCTTCGAGTCGGCCGTCAGGGAGGTGCTGGCCGCCGAGGACCAGATCGGCCACACGCTGCTGAGCAGCACCATCGATCTGCACGGCAACCGCAAGTCCACCCGCTCGTCCTGCTGCTGATTGGCCCCTGGCTGGGTACGGTTCCCCACTCCCCCCCCCCCCCCCCCCCCCCCCCCCCCCCGCCCCCCCCATCTCCTCCTGACTTAATTTCACGTCTCTGACCGAAGCGGCAACAGAATGCCCCTCGGAGGTGCTTCCGCGATGGTACATGAAGGTACTGCTACTGAGTGTAGTGCTCAAAGGTTGCGTGGTTACGGCTTCATGTAGCGCTTACAAGCACACAGATGTAGCTGGTTTTCAGGTGGCTAGATTCATCGACCTTGCTACGCTATGCTGTAAATGGCAAACCCTTCGTCTCATCATCTGCCGTCTGCTTTCAACAGTGTTGCACAAGAAGCACTCGTGCTGAGGGCGGCTTAACCTTCTGCCTGCCCACGCAGGGGTTTTCATCAAATAGCCCTCTTAATAGTAATTATTCCAGTATGTGTGTTTTTAATCCACTTGACTAGAGAACATATTCTCTGCGATCCTTTCTTCCAAATAAGCACTGTTTCGGGGGACAAAGCACACATTATTCTCTCTCTCTCTGGTACTGGTTACTGTGCAGCTTAACGGCTCTCTCTGTGTTTGGTACAGCGGTACCGATGATGGTCCTTGTGGGTCCTGGGGCCAGTACGTCTCGCTGTCAGACCCCTTCCCTGCGGTTGCCTGATAGCTGGTGGAGTTCAGTCAGCGAGGACAAAGCGCTTTGTAAAATACGCCCCCCCCCCCCGACCCCCCGCCCCCCCGGCTGGGGCTTGAGGACGGATGAGGCCCATAAAGGTGTTAATAGATATCGGGGGGAGGCCAGGTGCGTAAACGATGGCCACTCCCAAACTACAGAAAAAGGGAAGTATGACCATATCTGTCTTCAAAGGGAAGTGAAATGTGAGTTTCGTTGCGTCGTGTGTTTTTATCGTTCTTTTTAAAGCGGGAGGGTCGGTGTACCCGAGCACTCGGGATCTTCTGTACCGTTGGCTTGTAACGGCTAACTGTATTACTGTGTAGGCGTTGCCTCCAGGTTGAGATAGTGGTGCATCGTGACCTGATTTCCACTGCCAACACTAGTCGCAAGGCAGGGCCCGAGTACCAATAGGGCTTGGGTATCAGAAGGCATCATGGGATTTATTTTACTCGTTTGAGTTGTGGTACTGAAAAAAATCCTAAGTCAACGTAAATATACTCTAACTTAGGCCAATGAAAACGCTATACAATCAATTGGTAATGGAAAACACAATATACTTCTTAGGCTGCTAGTCAGTGGACCATTAGAATTGGCAATATAATTCATTAAATCAAAAGGCTTAAAATCATGTCAATTGTCTTTAATATCTGCCACAGGGTTCCAGGGTTAAGTCTTGTGGGTTTCATATCAATAATAGTAATAATAATGTTTTGCTTTTGGCCAGTACATTTTTAAGTGCAAATAAAGATGTAATTTATTTGAGCATATATTGTAGTGGGTTAGGTACTCTTGTTTTATGTTTTTATATAGCAATGATTCTTTGTTTTTGCTTCACAATGAGAAATGTAACCTATTGTTAATGCTTTCAGTCTCTCAGATAATATCGGCTGGTACACGATGGGCTCCATTCTAGCCCCTTTAGCCTTTCTAAAATTCAATCCCCCCCTGCATTACTATAATGTCTGCCTTGTATCGTCGGTTTGCGCATTTTAAGTGTCAGCTAAAGAATGTGAAATAGCCTGAGCACAAAGGTGTGTGTGTGTGTGTGTGTGTGTGTGTGTGTGTGTGTGTGTGTGTGTGTGTGTGTGTGTGTGTGTGTGTGTGTGTGTGTGTGTGTGTGTGTGTGTGTGTGTGTGTGTGTGTGTGTGTGTGTGTGTGTGTGTGTGTGTGTGTGTGTGTGTGTGTGTGTGTGTGTGTGTTCAAGAAATGCCCTCTGCTGCCTAACTGTATGCTTTTAATGGCACTTATTTTTATCATTCTATGTGCGCTTGTTTGACCTGTTGCCTGTTGGTTTCACGGTGGATACAGATATGGCTGACGGCTTTATGAATATAACCTGGTCCGTTTGTCTGTTAGGCGGAACAGTATTTGAAAAACAAACAAAAATAATTCTCCAGTATTTTCATGGTACAATAGTGTTATCGTCGACATATATTTCAGTGTTGCATTATAAGGATGAATTACGACGTTCACATGCCCAATGCATATAAAAGTCATCCTTTTGTATTTTATTTTTTAAAGTTGCTTGTATTCTTTTTTTCAACCGTGCCGTTTGCAATGTATTAACCTCCGTCTGAGGTTTTCATTTCGGGTGAAAGGGAAGGAAACTCATTGTCACAAAAGGTTTACTTGGGATAGTGGAATACAGGTGTCGACTGGTACCCTTTGTGGACTCTACTTATAGGGCTTATTCTCCGGCCTGTCCTCCAGTACCAATGATATACAATAGGAGGCAAGGTACCGGTGAAGTATTGGAGAGGATTTACTTACTGTGAACTGAGAACGTCATTCCTGACAGAGTATTGCTGTTATTTTACATTCAATGTTTTTGTGTTTTTAATTTATTGTCGCCATTATTTGCATCCCTTACACAACGATGCATACCAACACAGCCTGTATCTGGAGTCAAATGAATGATTCCCTTGCTATTTGTGTTTTCAAAAAGAAATTAATAATATAAATGTTGCTCTGCCGTTAATTACTGTACCCGAGTCTGCCCCCCCCCCCCCACACCCAGCTTGCCGAGATTGTAAGGAATGTAGTAATTCATGTTTGAGTTTCCTCCTCATCTTGTGAAATACCTGCTTTAACTCAGCGATGCGGTGTGGAGTGATGCTGATTGCATTATTCACTCGGCCTGGTACTCGTAAATGGGACCCCTGGGTTTTGTTTGGTGTTCTAAAACAGTCCCTACTATTTATTTCCCTTGCACTATGGACAATGTTTAAAAAAAACATTAAAAACAGATGTCATTTCCAATACTGTACTACAACTAAAATGTAAAACATGAACAAACTGACTTTGGCCTATTTCTTTCCGCGACCTTTCCTTAAGTGACGGTGGATAGGCTATTTTATTTTCCAAGGACATGATTTCAAGCAAGCACTTCATCTTTATTTGTGACACCAGGCTCTGAGAAGACAGAAAAAACCAGCAACAAACAAATGTTTTACCCTGTCTGCCGTTCATAGGGAAGATGAGTAGTGCATAGAAGGGAGCAAAGATATTGCAGAAATTATTTTCTCTAGTCCTGTCAGGAGAAAGAATAAGAGGCCCTCTGAGGCCCCCATTGTTGGCTAACTTGAACTATAACTACATAAACAAACCTGGGAGACTGTCAGTCTTATTACCACTAATAATACATCTCCATTCAATTTGAGTTCAAAAGAGTTCAATGAAAAAACCAACCGTGAAAATGAAAGCATACAAACAAACCCACTTCTGCAAACAACTACCAATACATTGGTTCACGTTTAGACTGGGTCTTATTTCGACCTGCACAGCCCGGGTCTTTCTATTATTTTGGACCGGAGAGGGCCTGTGGAGGTCACTGGCTGTCAGACGGGCCGTCGGGGTAGGGAGAGCACAGAACGTCCCCCTGGTCTCTGGGAGGGCTTCCGTACAGGTCGGGGGCCGTTCTCTTTCTCTGCATCCTGTGCCTTAGCTCCCGTGCGTACATCTCACGCACCGCCAGCTGCAGGGCGCTGTGTACCTGTGTGCGAGGGAACAGAGGGGACGCAATGCAAGACCCCTGGGGAAGACCATCAGGTCCTGTGAACCAACACAGATTACTCTCAAAAAGCTCAACTACAGCTTGCGTCTAGTCCCTTGCAAGACTGCACGTGAATTCATTTTATTATAAAATACATAAAAACATTTTTGTAAACAGCCACTCTACCAAAACAACTTTTGTACAAGGTAAAGCTTTGACCAATTAATAACGAACCAAGTTGGTTACAAAAGTTAGTATTCCAAAGTGTAAATCACTTCATTAGTTTATCTACAGTAACGCATGTTATACAATAACTATGGGAAATCCTAAAGAATCAAGAGACCAAAGGGTGATGCATTGCTGTACCCCAGTTCCGGACTCCTCTAAACCCTCACCTGAATTCAACAATTTAAAACTTTTAAGTTTAACCTAACAATCTTCAATCTAGCAACTAATTTAAACAATTTCTAAATGCATTGTGATAAAATAAGCATTAAGACGAGTAAATCTAGTTCCAACCCTCGTACCTCCATGCATGTTAAGGAAGAAGGAGGATGTAAATAGTATTAACGTTTGTCTATTAACAGGGGCATGCTATTTATGCAAAAGTACCTTTGCCATCTCAAAAGAGAAAAAATAAATCTGATCTTTCTAGATCAGCATTAAAAACTGCTTTACAATTGGTTTCTCTTTTTTCTCCCCTTGAAAAGAAACTTGAAGTATTTTAACTTCTCTGCCCTTCTGTTCTGGGAGAGGACCCCTTGAATTGATTCAATTATTGGGGTGCCATACATCTGTGAGGGGGGGGGGGGGGGGTTAGAGTGTGAATGTGTGTGTGTGTGTGTGGGGTTGTGTTTAGATCTTTTCTTGTCAGAGGCCTTTGTCTCTGTCTTTGTCCAGAGGACTCTCGCTCTCCCTTGACATGCAATATGACCCTTGGCCGAGGACCCCGATGCAGGTGGGGTGGACCGCCAGGCCCCCCCTCCCCGATAGGCCCTGCTGTTTAATGCGTGCCCGTCCCCATTGTTATTGTCCACCTCCTTTTTTAGATGCCCGTGAGAAAAAGCCCAGAGGTCACCGTGGCACTCCCCAAACGCACACTTGTCTGCCACCATGGCGACCAGATGTGGAAGGACGGTTGCCATGGTGACGTACAATCCCAACACCCTCTGTGTGAGACAAATGATGGCTGTTGCGGTTTTTTTTGGTTGCCTGATGTTATTTTGTTAGCAAAGCTTGTGTTATCTGTATATAATACAATATCCACGTGGACGCAAAACAGAAACAATATTTACATACGGGGAAGAGCACACAGGAAAATAAAATCTAGGATCTAGCATTCAGTCCAAAAAAACCCCCAAAAACACAGAAATTAGCAGATAACAGAAAAAGTATCGTAATGTAGTGAGCCAAATGATACGAAAGGGTGAGAGGGAGGAAAACTAATTAAAAAAACAAATCCGTGAAAAATCCATAACCCAGGAAATGAGAGGGTGGGTGCTGCAGAACCAGTAGGTAGTGGCGTCTCCTCCGGTCCAGTGTGTGTTGTGATGGGACCTCCTAACACCGTGGACCTATACCCTTCCTCCCCAGATACCGCAGCACCGCAAAGTTATAAGTGGTGGACACAATATAGGTCAGCTATGGGAGCAAAGAGAGACAGACAGAGAGAGACACAGACAGAGAGAGACACAGACAGTGTGAGTGAGTCATTATACCCATGGAAGAACATAATGAAGAGAACAAACCAAAAGAGAAAAATGAAAGTAAAACCGACGCAGCCGAGATATCCTCTGAAAGCAGATTGGATACTTTGCTCGCGATGCTGTGTTTTTGGTGTTTTTCTTTTTCTTTTTAAGTAATGGAGCAACGCGAGAAGAATAATGACTCCAGCATTTACCCGTGGTGGAGAAAGCCAGACATTACGGCATTATTATTATTATTATTATTATTACGATGACGTTCTGTGTGAGATGAGGCGAAGGAACAAGAGAGGGAGTGACGGCACAGAAGCCATCAGTCACGAGAAGACTCTTCTCTACACTCACAAACCGACCGTCACACGTCACGCGGGCAGTGATCGTACCCACAGCGTGGGCTCAAGACACCGCCACCCGCATCCGGGCCACAAACACAACGACAACACAGAGACTTACCAGGGCCAACAACGTGATGCCCGCGCCAGCGAAGGCAGCGACGTACAACTCGTAGGTCATTCGGTACTGGAATAAAGAATATTGTCCGTGATGTTATACAGTTACACAGTTTAATGAACAAATAACAACAGGATTAAGCTTGTTCTTTGGTGCTCACCTCTCTGGTCTTGCAAATATTGGACAGTGTCGTCCCACAAGCCTTCCCCGGCACTGCATTCCACGGTAGGAGGCCTGTAAAAAAATAAATAATAATAATAATTGAATTCAAAATGCCCACAGTTTTCAGACGAGGCAAGATTAACCCACTTGAGAGGTAGTGAGCGGGTGGTGCTTCACACACACACACACACACACACACACACACACACACACACACACACACACACACACACACACACACACACACACACACACACACACACACACACACACACACACACACACACACACACACACACACACACACACACACACACACACACACACACACACACTTTAGATCATCATCTCCTCCTCCGCTCTTACCGTATTGCCTGGCGTCGACACACAGCTGGTTGATGCTGGCGGGCGTCTCCGTCAGGACCTCGATGGTGTGGCAGGTGGCGTCCATGTTGTAGAAGAAGTACACTGGCAGGGCGGAGAAGGCGAAGACCAGAAGCCACAGCACGGCCAGCGCGTAGGTCACCACGATGAACTACGAGGGGGGGGAATTGAGGACCGCAGCAGGTGGACACAGCAGCCCCACGCTATGAAGTCTCGATTTGCGCATTTCACGCCAAAACAACAGACTTATGGTGCGGGGGGGCGTCTGTCCCCGCTGTGATTCCATTGGACCAACTGCCCTCATTCCTCTACAGTTTACAATGTATAACTGAATCATTTGCAACAACCTATTTGGAAAAATGTCAATTTAACTTTAACTGTACATGCATCTTATTTTTATGTTAATATGGTACTGTTGATATGGATATAGAGGCTTTAAGCCTGCGTCCATAATTCTTCCTCAGAAAATCCTAATAAAAAACAATGTTAAAGCCCTTCTTGTCATTCTTTGAACACCTATCTCTTCACGGCAAAAAGTAAAAATGAAAATATCAGAGAAAAAAAATCAATGTTCAATGTGAAGTAAACCTCAGCCCTACCGGCACTTGAATAATGAGTGTGAATTCCTCCACCCACCGTGGAGCTGAGGCAGCGGCCGCACATGGTGCTCCGGAACTCGCCGAAGCTCTGCCTGGTGGCGCTGGTGGTGTAGAAGCCCTCGGCCAGCAGCACGATGCAGTAGATGAAGAAGAAGGACGCCAGGCCGTAGATGACATACTGGAAGTACTGGATACTGGAGACATGGGACAGAAAAAAGATAGAGAATTTACGACTAATCCAAATCCTACTAGGCAGAATCGCTTCATTCATTATAAAGCCTTGTATAGAAGTGTTTGCTAAATGACTAAATAGCAAATAAGAATTATAGTCACATAGGAAGATATTAACTGCAGTGTAACGTCACACAACATCCAAAAAATTATAATACAACCGGTCAACAGAAACTACTCCAAAATCATTTAACATTGGTCATCATATCATTAGCTCTATTGTTTGCTCTATGGCTTGCTTGTTAGTTCTATTGTTTGCCAATGATTAGCTTTATTGTTAACCGATTGTTTCTTGTAGCTTAATGTACTTGAGAAACCATTGCACTGGTTCCGCTCTTTGGAGGCTTGGTAAGAAGGAAATACGCTTATGACTTCAGGTACACTACAAGCTCTCTTGCCGACCGATGTTAGAATGCACTAGTGCAAGTCCCTTTCGACAAAAGAGAATGACTAAATGTGACCAGATTTAACATCGTAAACCGCGGTGTGGCCCCCCAGAACGTACATGTAGGCCAGGGTGATGTAGTCCTGGAGGTTGCGGGCGAAGTAGGTCTCGATGAGCCGCTCGGTCTCGGTGAGCGCCTGGTGCCCGCAGCCGCAGAACAGGGCGATGCCGGAGAAGCAGAGCAGCGTGGCCACGAGCGAGCAGTACGGCACCCCACTGAGGCAGCGCATGCAGCAGTCGTAGCAACCTGTCGACCCCCGGGGGTGAAAGAGAGACATGTCAACACACACACGACACACACACACACACACACACACACACACACACACACACACACACACACACACACACACACACACACACACACACACACACACACACACACACACACACACACACACACACACACACACACACACACACACACACACACACACACACACACACACACACACACACACACACACACACACACACACAGCTTTGAAGAGTGTCAGGAAGATCAAGAAAAACGTTTTAAAAACAACAGCAGACAGACATTAACATGATGAGGTCCGACAGAACAATCAGGAAGAATTATTTGGCTTGAACAGATGTGTGAAATGTTTGAGAAACCACCAAATAACTAACTTACTAAAGAACAAAGTGAGAAGGAGGAGGACTTTGAGCATACAGCCTGTGTTTTAGTCTACTCCGGCGTGGCTGGTCACTAGGAACCGGCAGCGTGTGGTCATGTGGCCCTTGAATGAATGCCAAGGCCCCAAAGAGCTCACGGGGGGGGGGGGGGGGGGGGCGTGTCTGCTCTGACCCTAGACCAGACCTCACCCTGACTCCATTCACCCACCCCAGCAGAGAGAGTGTGAGAAAAGAGGGGGGGGGGGGGGATGAGAGAGAGCCGGAGAGAGATAGTCACCGCTTCTGTGACTGCAGAGACAACAGTCTTTGTCACGAGAGCGTCTTGGGGATACAACGGCACCAATGTCAGACAAACAAAGGCCAGAGGAACCTCTGTGTGTGCCCAACACACAGCCTCTACATAAATATATACATACGCAACAGCAGACGCAAATGGTAACTAAAACAACCTCTATGTATGCCTAACACACAGCCATACACAAAGGAATCAGGAATGTCTGAAGATGAATATATAAATACACAACATATACAACATAACTGCGTTGGGGGCATCATACGGGCATATATGTGCCCTGCAAACAAACACACTTAGGACCACCATGGAAGACACACAGTGTGATTGTTGGTACTATTACAGTAGGGACAGATGGTAGGAGTGGCACGCAGATAGCCCTTTAATTGTACACATGTACTTGCTGGCAGTGTGTGTGTGTGTGTGTGTGTGTATGTGTGTGTGTGTGTGTGTGTGTCTAGGATTGCGAGTTAAATTGGAATCAGAGTGAGTGAGACTAATGGGTCGTGCAAAGAGCATAATCATTGAAATCCATTTTGGCAAATACACGTATAGGCTACTTAGCTTGGTTCCATATTGACATAAACATTACACTGCGAAAACGTTTTGGACATAAAACAATCATGTAGGTTTGAGCATTCAGTGTGACAGATGCTAGAATAACGGAAGATGGTGACAGAAACAAACCAGGAAAATAAGTACACAGAACCCCCCCCCCCCCCCCCATACACTCGTGTGTATATAAGACTACAGCGTTAATATCCTCCCAACTCACTGAGAGGATAATGGGGACAACTAATTGCCAATGAAATCAAATGAGCCTTTCTTTATGGAGACCGTTATGCTGAAAGGATCACACACGAAAAAAGAAAAAGAAAAGTAATAACGTTTGATTTCAGTAATATTTCGATTAGTGTACAATCAAAAGGAAAAGTCAATTATTGAGAGGGAAAACAATTTTAGCGAGTGTGCCATTGGCGAGATGTGCTTACCCATGTCTCTGGAAGGACGCAATCAACACTTGTTGGCCCCTGCTGCTCTCCTCTGCAGCCGGTCTGCAGCCCCTCTCTCTCTCCCCCCCGGCTCGGCCTCTCCCCCTCTCTCCCCCCCGCTTATCAATATCTACTCTGTTCCCCAACAATGGACAGACCCGCCGATGACTGCGAGTCCGATCTTAAAGAAACAAAGTCGCTTTTCATTCAACTGCAGGCCGAGGAGCTCAAGGCGGGGAATAATGAGGAGGTCAAGGTTACTGCACTTGCAGAAATGCACTTTTTAGTTCATTGTTCGACACCAAGCGGCGATTCAACGCGAACGAGAGCGCCTTTTATTAATTGGTTGGCTGCTCTGCGTGGGGATCGATCACCCGGCCCATCGAACACAACCAGATCGCAGATCTATATTGGACTAGGCCTATGCAGTTGAAAGTAGGGCAACCGAGACGACGTATTCAAACGACGGTGGAGGTCAACGGATCTGTGTGTCCGAGGTGGACCTACACCTCAATGTCACCAGGTTTGGTCTGAGAGGTGAAGACTTAATCGTCTTCTTTGTTTTAATCGATCGGCGTAGGCCAGTGGCGTGTCAACTAGAAGCAATTCGCACTCGTGTGTAGCCTACGTGCTGCAGTCTAATGAGGAACTGCGTTGTGTGAAATGATGTAGGTTATAGAGTATCTAATTAAGTGAATTCCCTTAGCCAATGAACTCAATTATTAATGTTTCCAATTAGATTCATGGACCGGTGTATCAAGTTCAACAGGAACCAGAGCATCAATATGCATTTTGGGTTCAGCAAAAAGCCTGAAACTAACTAAAAGATAACCTTTAATAGACGGCAGCTCCCCATCCCCTGGCCATATAAATACTGGAGAAGTGATGAGATGGCCTCATTTCCACGTGTGTCCTGTAGATGGCAGGCGAAAGCCTATTGGATGCAGTTGGGCCTTATGAACTCTATTCCTCTATACCTTATGAACTCTATACCTGCAAGCATTTGAAATGCTAAATATCCCTTAATTACATTGTGCAAAGGTTCATTCAAATGATAGATATTTCTATAATAGAGGCAGAGCCTTTTGGACATGGAATTTAAATATGTGTAGTGCCCTTAAACGTGTTAAATTGTATTTATTCATGCCCCCATGCTATTGTAATATCTTAACTCGATTTTAACTCGATTTTCCCTGTATTGAATTATTTAATTGTACTTGAAGCTCATGCATTTATATTGAAAGTTCTATTTTATTAATACGATTTATGTACGCCTATAACATTTTGTATTTACCCCAACATTCCTGAAAAGCATTTACAAGCATTGGTGATTAATAAATATGCAAATATGCATACTTGATGTACAGTTACCCTTTTTTTTAACATAGATTAGTCAGAATTGAAATAAGTGGCACTTCAAATTAAAAGCCTTGTGTAGGTTTCAGAACACAGTGGTGTGGTTAAAGCTCCACTGTAGTTCTAATTGAGTGTTGGGCTCATGATTACAACCAGAAGTCTGCTTTAACTATTGCCGTGAAGCTGCTATCCATGTAATTGCAGGGATATATCTTTTAAAGCACTGTTTACACAGTGTGTATATTGGTAACGGCGCTTAGGATTGATATGAACTTCACAATATCAGTAATTGCAATAATCCAACCTAACACGGCCTTGTTTGCACATTGTTAACATAATCACATTAAGTGCAGACCATAGATCGGCAAAATAACGGTCGGATAAGCCATTGGAACATATTAAATGTGGCAGACTTGGACTACTTAGTCTCCTGTAATTAACCAGGCAGTAGTTATAGGCTACTGTTGATATTTTCTGGATGGTGGTTAGTTCACATACTAAATGAACTTCGCATCGATAAATTGATGGGCAAATACTTACACCAGCAGTCCCAGTTATTGGGGGCTGCAATGTCACAGCTAATTTTAATGCGCCGGCGATATAATAAGCCGGAACATCTAGACCATTATCTCTTCTGCTGGCCCCTTTATGGGCTTTGCTAAATGCATGCATGTTAAATAAACCAGTTAAATGTGTCCTAGGTGTGTTGCAGTATCTCCTTGAAAGCTGGATCGGGCTCAAAAGCTGTAGAAATGATCGCCCAGACTCATGAACATTAAATATGAAAACAGTTGGTGGATGTAAAGCGCTTCTAACTCCCATAAAGTCCGATATCCAAGCTCTCATAAAACCAAATATCAAGTGTGTGCTTTTGGTTATTGTTGGTTTGTTTTAACCGTCGTGGTGATTATTCAAACAGGCAGCAGTGAACACATTTATGATTACATGTAGGCCTAGATATACAGACTACCTCAGGTAGCACAATGGGACAATATAACATGACATAGCATAGCAGCAGAAGCTTTATCACAGGTATCAATACACAGATGAGACATTATTAAAATTAATAACACTCCGTGGTCCAAATTGCAGGATTTGATGTAAACATGTGGAAAGGGGAGTAAAGGGGATTGTTGTGAATCCATTTTGTTTTCCGTGGTGGTGGTACGAGCCTTAGGGTGACACACAGCACAATGCGGCTTAGAACAGGTGGGATCGGGTAACAGGAGAGAGGCCTGCGACTTGAGATGTGTGTGTGTGTGTGTGTGTGTGTGTGTCCTCTGCTATGGTGCTGCCTCTCACCTGTCCAAAACGGTCCCTGGTGGTCCCCCCTGCTAGCAGGCCCAGAGGCCTCCTCTAAGCATCCCCTTAAGGGACTTTCATCACCTCCTCCGCCAAAGGAACATTAAACCCTGATAACCCTAAATACCTGAAACTCTCCATCACTCAAAGTGGGGAACAGGAGAAAGAGCTAATCAACTTAGCAGGGTCATTAGCTCCGTCTTTTAGCCAGACAGAACAGTGCTGTGTTCTCTCTGGAGAGAGGCGTCCCCAGAGACGGTGAAGTTACTCGTCTCATGGCCATTTATTGCTGGAGGGGCAATATGTTCTCTTCCCAGTGACGAATGTACGTTGTTGTGCGATAATTCCTGTCCTTCTCATAGTGCTCTTCACGCTGGGTGTATTTTTATCTATTCAATTGCATATTTTTCAAGCTAACCTTAATTCAACTGTGATGTTGATTAGTAATCGTGAATAACAATCGCATGGTATTTGGGATTTAGCCTAGGCTTGTCATGCAGGAAATTAAAAGCTATCCACATTACAACCAGAAACAATGATAAAGGAACTGCCTGTAATATATCCAATGGGGCAAGAGCATATTTGAAAAATACAAATGGAGGTACAATTTCAATATTACAAAGGGTTGCAAATTCAACATATTCATTGCACTGTTGACATAAAGCTAATCGTTTGCTTTTGTGTGCTAGTCATCATAATGCCTCATTGTGTGGCTGAGCGGAATCGCATTCTCATCCTCCTGCCCCCTTCCGTTGGCTCTCAGCCCTCTCTTCTGTTTCAGGTAGAAAACAGCTGTCGCGCAAAACAGACAGATGGATGCCAGCGTCATACCTAGACCTACTAACAGCATCAGATGAGCGTACTTGGCGTCACAGATGGATGCTTCGGAGGGTGTCTGTGCCAGCCTGTAAGGCAGAGACCTGGGCGGGCTGTCCAGGTGGCAGGGCTCCGCGGTCTCATTGACTAGTAGATTGACCCACACGGTGGTGCGGAGGGGGGCCGGCTTCCCCCCGTCACTCACCACCACGAACAGGTGATGCATCCCCAGGTCTGTCCCCAGCAGACGCTGGGCCAGGGTGATGTTCCCTGACCTTGAGTCCAGCCGGAAGGGGCTGCCGCGGGGGGGCGGCTCTTGGGTCGCGACGGTGTACGTGATTTCAGAGTTCAGCCCCGAGTCCTCGTCCGTGGCATAGATCTTGGTCACCACGGCGCCCGCGGTGGTAGCCGGCGAGACGTTCAGGCAGGACAGGTTGCTGTCGGGGAGAATCACTCTGGGCCGGTTGTCGTTGACATCCTCCACGAAGACGGTGACCTTGGCGACAGAGGTCAGGGGGAAGGGGTGGCCCTGGTCGGTGGCGAGCAGGTGAAGCTCGTACCGGTCTACCATCTCTCGGTCGACGTTGGCGGTGCACCTCAGCATCCCCTGGGCGTTGTCCATGACGAAGGGCGCGGTGTCGTTTACCAAGCGTACCACCACCTCGCCGTTCTGCCCCTTGTCTGCGTCTGTCACTCCTATCCTGCCCACGCGGGCGAGTGGCGGGAGGTTTTCAGGGATAAAAAATACAAAGTGAGGCGTCACAAATGCCGGCGCGTTGTCATTCTGGTCGCGCACATGGATGGAAACGGTTGTCAGTGCTTCTAATGGAGGAGAGCCACCGTCTTGTGCCAACACGATGATTATGTGCACATCCTGCTGTTCCCTGTCCAATGGGACTGTCACAGATAGCTGACCGGTCTGGCTCTCTATTCTGAAGATGGCAGCTGTGAATCTGCCCAGCCCATAGGTGACCCGGCCGTTGATGCCGCTGTCTGCGTCTGTAGCCGCGTCAGCAGAGGGCCTGTCGGCCGCTTGTTTTCCTCCACCTCCAGATGGTAGTGAGGCCGGGGGAACTGAGGGGCATTGTCATTGACGTCCACCACCAGCACCCTGATGTCTTGCCTGGAGCCGGTGCTCATGTAGCCTCCTGTCGATGGCCCAGACACCCCCACAGAAATAAGATATTCCCCTTTCATCTCGTAGTCTAAGGGTCTTGAAGTGGAAAGGAGATATTTGCCGTTCTGTGGGCTCAACGTGAAAGGCACCTCGCCTTCAATGATGAGAGTCGAGTCGCCGAAGCCACCGTTCCCCCTCACCTCCAGCAGTGCTAAGACCGTAGGGGGCTGGTTCTCCGGTAACATGATAGTCTGGTTTTCGTGCTCTGCTATGAACCCAATCTTTATCTCTGGTGTATGGCTTGTGGAACAGAGCAGGGATACCGTTACCTGAGTGTCTGCTGGAGGGCAGTAAGGACCACTGGCCAACACGTGCAACGCCAGCTCCTCTGCGCTAGTAGTCTGGAGGTCCTGCGTGAGCCTGATGTGCCCAGTGAGGCGGTCCAGGCTAAAAAGCCTTTTAGCCTGCTCAGATACCTTGGGACTGAATGAGTAGGTGATGGCAGCGTTCGGGCCTAGATCTGGATCGGTGGCTGTGACCTGAGTCACCACCGTTCCCTTGACAGAATCCCCCTGCATGGTGACACCGTGCGGGCCGTTGGGGACGAACCTCGGACAGTGGTCATTGACGTCCGTCACCTTTATGATCAGAGTCGCCGTAGCACTTAAAGGTTCAGGTCCGCCGTCGGTGGCCACAAGAGACATGCGATACATATCCTGAAGCTCTCTGTCCAGGGCGCTTTGCACTACCAGTGAAACAACAGCACCCTTTTCCACTGACAAACGAAAGACCCCATCGGAGTCTCGAAGGTCATACAGCAATTCCCCATTGGGTCCGCGGTCGCTGTCGGTGGCCCGGTCGTCCAGAGGAACGCTGCTGCCCACCTCGATGTCCTCAAGCAGACTCAGGTGAATCTCAGGGTGTTCAAAGTGCGGTGCATTGTCATTGATGTCCTCTACCACCACATGGAACTGTACGAGGTCTCCCGAGGGCCCCACGATGGCATTATGTGGAATAATGCAGTCCCCGGCTATCGTCTCTTTGGGGCACAGCGCCTCGCGGTCCATGGTCTGCTCGGTGGTGTAGAGGTCCCCTGTGTTCTTATCCACCCACAGGTAGTTATGGTTTAGGAGCACAAACGGAGGGGGGAAGTCTCTGAGAAGCGTTCCCACACAGATGCCAGCCTCTTGTTCTTCTGGCACGGAAAATCGGGAGGTACCGCATAGCATCTGCCGAAGGTGGACCATAACCAGCACATGCTGAGAGGGGGGGGGGGCATTCAGTCAACGTTAGCACAGAAAAACATATTGCTTAAGTCAACTTAATTGTCAAAATACTTCAAATGTTTTTTGCTTGACTTTACTCAAAGTGGTATTCACTTTAAGAAAAACGTCTTAAAAGAAAGCGAGGGCGTAAAGGTCAGTGAAATGAAGCCATGGCCCAAATAATACCTGGCATTTCACAACATTTGGCAAACAACAAAATGTCTGATGGGTTTTTTTACAATTGGAATGTGGGTAAATATTTATTCTCATAAAGTGAACTCTATCTGTTATCTTTTATTAGCCTGAACATGAAATAATACATCTATAAAGAATCAACAGAACAACAACAAGAATACAACATAATATTTTCTTTCATTTAAAACCTATGATGTGTGTGTGTATATATATATATATATAACAAATGAGATATATATATATATATATATATATATATATAAATTATATATATAAAAAATTATATATATATATATATATATATATATATATATATATATATATATATATAATAAATATATATATATATATATATATATATATAAATGATATATATATATATAAATGATATATATATATATATACAAAAAATGATATATATATATATATATATATATATATATATATAAAAAAAATGTATATATATTTTTTTTAAACCTATGATATATAATGTTTTAAAGAGCAAATGTATTTTTTGGAAATAAAACATGTATTTCCAGGATATGTATTGTAAATGTCGTGTTTTACTGACCTGTAGAAGTCCAGCCCAGTTCATAGTATCTCGAGTCCCAAACCCATAGCCCTCACACATACCTGTACCTGTTCCCTGCCAGAGAGCGAATGCTTGGCCCAGTACCTGGATAGAGAATGAAGGACAGGCCCCGCCCACAATACACCTGGTACAACAGCCCAGTTCAAACAAAGCGGTCGGGCATAGAGGGGGCATATCAGCACAACAGGTTTCCCTGCTTCTCTTCTTCTTCTTCTTCTTCTTTCCATAGTTTCCATATAGTAACTCGACCATAATAGTTAATCTCGCTTCAGCCCTTTGTGCGAAGTGAGACTTAATCTACTCATCTAAGAACACCGTGTATAAGGATTTTTTTTTTTAATACAGAAGCATTTGTAATCGATCTGCATGGGCAAAAACATACAAAACGATCTGCATGGAGGTTTAACCACGGCTCGTTAGGCTGGCTCCTACCCAGCCCGGTGTGCGGTTGCACAAAGCTGCAGCACTGCAGTCGCCCTAGGTGAAGCCCTGGGTGAAGCCCTAGGTGAAGCCCTAGGTGAAGCCCTGGGTGTGAAGAGTGATGGACGACATTCTTCACCTAGTGCGACTCTGCATCTTTAAAGCTGCAGAATGTCCATTAATTATGGACGACACCACACTGGTTTATTAATCTAGTGCGTAATGTGTGATACAGTTTTTTTTTCTTCTCTCTCTCTCTCTCTCTCCCTCTTCTGCAAAATCGATGTCAAATGATCCATGGTCAATCATGCATATACTCTCTGAATTGTTTATGAACATAACAAAATTAATGATTCGTCAATTTAACAGGAAAGGAAATCGGGTGTTCAATAGTAATCCTGAGGTGCAATATGTGTGTTTGTACAATATGCTGCTAATAGTTCTTCATATCGACATGCAATCACATCAAGGTTTTAAATTCAAGATTTTCCCCTGGTCCCAAGAAAAGGATTATTTGGTGTAACTGCTGCAAAACCGACAGCCTCCCCCATCCCAGAGGGAGGGAGGGAGGGTGGAGGAACATGTCCGTTTGAAGATGGGTGAGGGTTAGTCCTAATCATATTAATACGAGGGGTTCAATCCTACACCCCCCCACCCTCACTCCATAAAATATGCCTTTGGAATTTGTTGTGTATATTATATAATATTTGTTGGGATAATGCAGTTGAATTCTAATTATATTATATATCTTATTATATTATATATATTCATTATATTATTGTTGAACTAAACTGGCTGTACAGTATGTGTACAGCCCTAAGACAATAACATATGTCTACCCCCAGTGTGTGTGTGTGTGAGTGTGGGTGTGTGTGTGTGTGTGTGTGTGTGTGTGTGTGTGTGTGTGTGTGTGTTTTTAGTGCGTGTTATGTAATTATCTTTAAACTTATTTGTCTTAGTTGAAAAGCCCCAAGTATAATAACTGCTCTAAATAATAATGTATGTTTTTTTTTGTTGGTTCAGTTGGTTCGTTATGCTATTTTCTTCTCTTGGGTCAACTGCGAACTAATTGCGTTTTAGCGCCCTCTGTCGTCCAATAGAGGGTCTGCAACCCCACACGACCTTGCTCGATAATACTCTCCTCAAGGCGTAATTAACGATGATATAAATTCGTGATAAAACCTATGTATATAGTCTATGCGTCTGCCGAACTTAAAACTAAGTTGTTTGCAGTCTATGCACATTGGTCCATTAACGGCGACGTTTAGGCGGTAATTAGCGGTTTTAAAGGTAGATTTGTTTTACTATATAGAACATAGGCCTGTGCCGTTATGCAAATGAGTACCTAAACGGTTCAAATGTAATAAAAATACTTTTGCAAAAACGTGCAGTCTTGCAGTGATGGCTCCATTACCTTTAACATCCGTCGCTCTTCCATTAGGTGTTTACTACAGTAGACAACCTCCCTCTCCCGACTGAAGGTTTCTGCTGACTGCAGACCCCTCGCTGCTCTCTGCTGCCTCTTCCCTTCCATTCCGCCATCAGAGGACGAGACGAGGGAAGTCAGACGCTTGACCTCTGGGAAGTGACACACTGAACACTTTGAAGAATCAAAACATCACAAAACATCACAGGTCAGTTCGGTTCACCACTATTGCGTTCCTAAGACGTTGCCGATCAATATACTGTGTATATATGCAAACCCAGAATGGGCTAAAAGCTAAAAGCTGCATGTGTAGGCAAAAATCATTGCAATTATGTACTTTGCACTTGACTTGTTGCAGAGTAGGCTGCTTAGCCAGCCCCATGCGGTCGACCCACTGGAACAACCGGGATGCAACACTTTGACAATGACTTAATGTCAAACATATTTGACATCAGTTTGGCCCATTCCTAAAACCAAACCATGCCCCCTTAGACCCCAGAGATGCCCCTGGAACATTGGCTGCATGACAGCGCGGCGACAGAGAAGCTTAAAGCGCCTCCCAGGCGCAGCTATACGGCGGGTACCAGCATCTCAGGGTCGCGTCGAGGACTGGGATTACAGTAAGTAGGAGGGCTAATCACCAGACCGAAAAATATGGATGGCAAAGAGGCGTTAATAAATGCCCTAATATGCCTGTATGTCACAAGTTGCACACTAGTCTCTTCCGGGGCATCTCACACAAACTCTCTCTCTCTCTCTCTCTCTCTCACACGCTCACGCTCTCTCACACACTCACGCCCTCTCTCTCTCTCTCTCTCTCTCTCTCTCTCTCTCTCTCTCTCTCTCTCTCTCTCTCTCTCTCTCTCTCTCCTCTCTCTCTCTCTCTCTCTCTCTCTCTCTCTCTCTCTCACACACACACACACACTTACACTCTCTCTCTTTCTCTTTCTCTTACACACGCGCTCTCGCTCTCAAGCTCAAGCTCAAGCTCTCTCTCTCTCACGCTCTCTCTCTCTCTTTCTCGCTCTCTCTCTCACAAACACACACACAAACAGACTAACAGCACAGTGTCCCTGGGCAGATCGGGGAGAATGCCGTTGTTTGTTAGTAACTATTGCAATTGCACTTGTATGAATGGCAATTATGTTATGGTCTATAACCTACAATTGTTGATTGGCCTGAATTATGTATTGTGTTTGTTCTGTAGTCACGATGAGATGAAAGTAACAATTTGTCTGTACTGTGTCCCCGATGTGAGTCATTATTCAAAACCCTGCCGGTCTCTCAACATTTCATCAGAGCCGTGTCTCCGTAAAGCTCTCACTTGGGACGTCAACCAGTGAGAAGACATTCACCCTGATTTGTATCGCGCATTACTGTTATAACGAGCAGCTCCAGGACTCTTTTGGTCTTCTTCTTTAGTTCTTGTTACGCTTCATTCCCATGGCCTGGCCTCTGTGTTGTGTTGTTTTTTAAAATCTTGTTTTCTATTTTCATTCCTTTTCTTTATTTTCTCCCCCCCCCCCCCAGGCAGCGCAGCCTCTCTGGGTAACGGGTTGAGAGCAGAGGAACTCCACTCAGCAAGCATCTCACTGGCCTCCAAAGGTACTCTAGAGGCTCCTTCATCTACATCTGGTGTTCATATCCTCGCTCGCCCGCCCGGCTCGGCCCTACCCAGGTGGCTGGCGTTACATAACTGCAACCACATTTACTGTTAAAAGGCAAAAGGCCGAACACCGATGTGTATATGGACTTTAATGTTTATATATTTTTGCATGACAATTAGGGGCGGCAGTCTGTTGGGACTTGGCTTGGGAACCGGAGGGTCGCCGTTTTAAGTCCCCAAAACGTACATCTCCTGGGCCATAACTGCCGAGGTGCCCTTGAGCAAGGCACCAAACCCCCTCCCTGTGTATCCAATAGCTGTCCTCTGCTCCTCATACTAGGATGGGTTAAATGCAGAGAAACACATTTCACTGTGTGTGTACATGTATGTGACCATTTAAGAGGATTCAATCCTCCAGATTTAGGTTTAAAATGGCTATGGCCCTTGAATTTGTGTTAGGAGGACATTTTAGTTGCAAAATAGACCACAAGAAACGCTATGGGGAGCTGCTAAGCTCTCGGGAAGCAGAGAGATCAGCTTGCTTTTTAAATGTGGAACCAACGGCTTTGAATGTTACCATTTTTTCCCGCTTTAAATACGACGGAACTGAGCTGTGCTTTTCCACCGCCAAAAAAAATAAAACATCCCTGCCTTTTTTTCTTTCCTTTTCTTCTTTTCTTCCGTTTGTATCGACACCCCCCTCCTCCTCCTCCTCCTCCTCCTCCTCCTCCTCCTCTCCCCCCCCTCCTCCTCCTCCCCCTCCTCCTCCTCCTCCTCTCCCCCCCCTCCTCCTCCTCCTCCTCCTCCTCCTCCTCCTCCTCCTCCTCCCCCTCCTCCTCCTCCTCCTCCTCCTCCTCCTCCTCCTCCTCCTCCTCCTCCTCCTCCTCCTCCTCCTCCTCTCCCCCCCCTCCTCCTCCTCCCCCCCCTCCTCCTCCTCCTCCTCCTCCTCCTCCTCCTCCTCCTCCTCCTCCTCCTCCTCCTCCTCCTTCTCCTCCTCCTCCTCCTCCTCCTCCTCCTCCTCCTCCTGAGCCGAGCCTGGGAGACACAGGGGGGGGGGGGGGGGGGGGGGACCGGGAGCTCGTCGGCTCGCGTATTTAAAATAATTACGCGGTCTATTCCTCAAGCTTCCCTCCATTCCTCCACTCAGGCCTGACGAGTGTGTGTTCCTCAGTGGGCCACGCCGGCCCCTCTGACGAGTGTGTGTTCCTTAGTGGGCCACGCCGGCCCCCCTGACATACGGAGCGTATGAGACCCTCCTTTGGCTTATTTATAATACAGTGCTGATACTGATGGTTGATATGTACGTGTTGAATTGTGCATAAAGCATATAAAAGCATTTTAAAGTGCCAGTAGTGCAGCAGCATCCTCAATACAGTGCTGAACAGTGCAGTAACTGTGATGAGTCCAGAAGGTCCAGCTCAGTATGATAGTGTGATGTGATATGGATGAAAATGTTATGATAGAGGCAGCACTCCTTACAGTTCAGTAGGTCACTGCCTGTGGATAAAAACTGTCCTTAAACCT
This sequence comes from Muraenolepis orangiensis, assembly GCA_027704905.1. Taxonomy (NCBI): domain Eukaryota; kingdom Metazoa; phylum Chordata; class Actinopteri; order Gadiformes; family Muraenolepididae; genus Muraenolepis; species Muraenolepis orangiensis. Next base: position 34,482,643 of record CM051001.1, read on the forward strand.
GCTAGTCCTTGCTGTACGGATGCTGAGGAACCGGCAATCGGACCGTAGGGGGGGAGAAGAGATGGAGCTCAGGGTGGTTTTAGTCCTTTATGATGGACATGGCCTTCTTCCGACATCTGGTCCTACAGATCTCCTCAATGCATGGAAGTGAACACCCGATGATCTTCTCTGCCGTCCTCACGACCCTCTGGATGTCTTTCTTGTCCCGTTCAGTGGTGTCTCCGTACCACACGGTGACGCCACTCACCAGGACGCTCTCTACGGGGCCACGGTAGAAGTTCACTAGCCACCGTTTGCCTATCCTGCTTCTCCTCAGGCCCCACAGAGCATAGAGGCGCTGGTGGGCCTTCTCTGGGACTCCATGGACCAGGACATGGTCTTCAGTGGCGCATGGGTAGAGGGAGCAGACCAGCGCCGCCTTTTCATTGCTGGGAATCCAGCAGTGTGTGTCTGTGTGTGTGTGTGTGTGTGTGTGTGTGTGTGTGTGTTTCTGTGTGTGTGTGTATCTACTGTATGTGTGTGTCTGTGTGTGTGTGTGTGTGTGTGTGTTCCGTGCTTATGTGCATGTGTGCAAGCTTTTAATCCATCTTTCATAGCTGTATCTGTATTTGTATCGCTGCAACCCCCCCCCCATCTGGAGAGAGAGAGAGAGAGAGAGAGAGCGAGAGAGAGCGAGAGAGAGAGAGAGCGAGAGAGAGAGAGAGGGAGAGGGAGAGGGGAGAGAGAGAGAGAGAGAGAGAGAGAGAGAGAGAGAGAGAGAGAGAGAGAGAGAGAGAGAGAGAGAGAGAGAGGGAGAGGGGGAGAGAGAGAGAGAGAGAGAGAGAGAGAGAGAGAGAGAGAGAGAGAGAGAGAGAGGGGGATGGGGATGGTGAGTGCTGATGGGGGATGCGGTGGGGGTTATGTCTGTGTATCCCCGGTCACTCCAGGAGGGGAAAAGGTTAACGTTTTAGGTATTAAAGGGCATGCTGTTCCCAAACACACACACACACACACACACACACACACACACACACACACACACACACACACACACACACACACACACACACACACACACACACACACACACACACCTGCCGCCGACCCCGCTCATGTCAATGCTCTCAACGTCCTCTCCCGGCAAGATCCAGGAAAGTGGATGGAGGAGGAGGAGGGGGGGTAGTGGGGGGGGGGGGAGGGAGTGGGAGGAGGGGGGGGTAGTGGGGGGGGGGGGGAGGGAGTGGGAGGAGGGGGGGGAGGTCCATCTGTCATAGAACATGAGGGTGGGTGGGGGGGAGGGGCTTGTTTGTGCCACGTTTTAAAAATTCCCTCGCATCCCACGCCAGTAGTCTGCTTGAAATCCTTTTGGCGACGCTTAAAAAATGATGGATTCCTTCTGTCTTTCTGTCTTTCTGTCTTGGTTCGTTTCCATGGGCTGAGCTTTCATTTCAGACAGTCTTGCATTATTTACAAGGGGCCCTTCGTGTAAGTTCAGATGGCCATTTATCCTACGCACAGTTGGGTTATTGTATTGTATTATAGTGTATAGTTTGTACAATTGTTTAAAGCCAAAGCTTTTTCCTCCCCCGTAAATTTCTACAGAAAAGTGGTCTTATTAAAACTAAAGAAGAACAGCTCTTAATGATAGTGTTGTTATGTATTATTCCCTCCCGGGTCATAAATTAGAATTTTTATTACATTTTTTTATTTCCTATTTATCATATCAACAGAGATGGTGGTGACAGTAATATATTAAACGTTAATCCCAAAATAATAAGCACATTAAACCTCACCTCCATCCGTGCCCTGTAAAAAGAAACGGTTAAAACATTAACTGAATTACGCTCGTGCTCCCAGATCACGGCGGGAGGACGCGTGGGAATTTGCGGCGTTGTTTGCGCTCCGATGTCACTCACTAGCGGCTCACGCTCTCCGCTCTCTTTGTTTGTATTCTCTCGTGAGACCTGGAAGACGTGGACATTGCTGTACCATAAACGCTCGACTTTTTAAAAATGAACAAAAGGAATTTCACGGCTTTCACTTTGTTGGCGCATTACCTCCTCATAAATGAGTTTTTTTTTAGTTCCGTTGAAGGAAGTTATGCCATGTCATTCTGTATTCATGGTGCCTGCGTTCACGGGGGTTTAGACGCTGCGTTTGTCATTTTATGTACGCCGGCAACAGCTGCTGGCTGACGGTAATACGCTCTATACGTCTTATCTCAGCAGCCGGGGCCGGTCAGAGCGACACGCCGCTGAGAGAGAGAGAGAGAGGAGAGAGAGGGGAGAGAGAGGGAGGGAGAGAGAGAGAGGGAGAGAGAGAGAGAGAGAGAGGGAGAGAGAGAGGGAGGGAGAGAGAGGGAGGGAGGGAGAGGGAGGGAGAGAGAGAGAGAGAGAGAGAGAGGGTGACACAGGGAAAGGCCGGCTGTGGTTTGGCAGCTCTGTTATTTTCCCCCCCCACTGAGCATTCCAATTTTGAACTGGGAACCAGCATGAGTAGTAATACCCACCACCACCACCTCCACCAGCACCACCTCCACCACCACCACCACCACCATCACCACCACCACCACCACCACCTCTATCACCACCACCTCCACCACACCACCACCACCACCTCCATCACCACCACCTCCACCACCACCATACCACCACCACCACCACCACCATACCACCACCTCCACCACCACCACCACCACCACCACCTCTATCACCACCACCACCACCTCCACCTCCATCACCACCACCACCACCACCACCATCATCACCACCACCACCACCACCACTCCACCTCCATCACCTCCACCTCCATCACCACCACCACCATCACCACCACCACCACCACCACCTCCTCCATCATATTGTTGAACAATTGAACGCACAAACTACAAGATGAGGTTGAGCGGGATGTTGCCGGTTGTCATTCTTTTCCCTATGATTTCATTTCCCCCCCATTGTCTCAGGCGCTTATTCCACTGAAGCTCGATTCATCATTTTGGTTTTGATTCAGCAATTCCTAGAGAAAATAAAATAGAAAGGAAAAAGCAAAAGCGTCTGTTTAAAGAAAGCAGTTTGTTCCCCCCCTCGCACTGCAAGATGAGGCCTATTGCTTTGCCCTCCTAGAACTCTGAGGTTTATTTTGGAAGCACTTGGCCAGAGCTGATGTATACAAAGGGAGGCCCAACACACGGCAGCCCGCTGGCCTGTCTGTCTGTTTACGTGTCGTAGACGGAGACTGAGACGCTTCTCCCTCCAAACTCTGACCCAATCACTTAACCTCACGGAGGGCCGACAGGGGACCTGCTAGAGGGATGAGGAGGGGGTAGGGGGGGGGGGGTAGGGGGGAGGAGAGGACAGCACATCAACTTCAATAAAAATAGACAGAAGCATTAAGAGTTGACAAGTCAATTCTGAATTGTTTCAGTTTTCTGTGGGGGGCACGGGGGGACCCACCGTTTGGAGTAATGGGCAGCCTGCCTCCCCCTCCTCTCCCTCCCCCTCCTCCTCCTCCTCTCCGTCCCCCTCATCCTCCCCCTCCTCCTCCTCTCCGTCCCCCTCGTCCTCCTCTCCGTCCCCCTCGTCCTCGTCCTCGTCCTCCTCCCCCTCGTCCTCCCCCTCCTCGTCCTCGTCCTCCCCCTCCTCTCCGTCCCCCTCGTCCTCGTCCTCATCCCCCTCCTCCTCCTCTTTGCCCTCCTCCTCCTCGTCCACTCCAGCTAGTCCTCCAGATTGTCTGTCCCACTCAAATCAAAAAGAAGAGGCCGATGACTGATTGAGGCCACAGCTGTTCAGGAATGCAGGGAAACAAACTGTGCTTCAGCATCAGAGAAAACTTCTCCCCCTCCAGAGGGCAGGGGGAGAAGAGTACGGCCAGGGACGCTTCCTGTCTTGAGAGAACGGAAACCGCAGACTGTGGTCAGTGGTCAAGGAAAGATAAAGTAGTTTTGTACTCCTTGCTTGTACGCACCGCGTCCCCCCCCCCCCCCCCCCCCCGTGTTGATATTCCACACTTAGCTCGGCCGTGAGGGCGATGCCCCCTCCTTGTCGCTTGGATCAATATTCATGCCGTACCGTCGCTTTGATCGATATCAATAATGGCCTTTTTATGGAACGACAAAAACAAACCCCAACCAACGTACCTTCCTCACAGGCGGCCGGCCGTGTGCTGCGCCGTGTCCGTGGTGTCCATTATCTGGTGATAAATAGCTTGTTGACGTGATCCGATATAACGGGACCAGATCTGTGGCGCGGGTCATCCCGCCATGTTTATCCTCTAATTACTACGACGGTGCTGGCGTTTTTTGATTGGCAGCGAGCGGCGGCGGCGGCGGCGATAAGCAGCCACTGTTTCGAACCGCGGCCTTGCTTATCCACCAGACAGGGAAGATGATGGATGAACTGACTTCATTAACTGATAAATTGAAATGAATTGATATTATCATGAGGCGGTGGGAGGAGAGGAGGGGTGGGGGTGGGGGGTGGGGGTGGGGCGGGGCGGTGGGGTAGTAATAAAGATTGCACACTACGCCCCTTTAGAGCCACCTATGGACGCACACACCCCCGCACTCATAAATGTCACATGAAATTAATACGCTGTTTCGTTTCCAACAAGTTAACAGCAACCCCCCCGCCCCGCCCCTCTGTAATGAAGATGCAATTGACAATAGCACAGAGCAGACGTTGGGCGTTCAGGCGTCTGGTTAAACGTATTGTGGGGGGATGGCCAGCAGGCGCTGAGAGGGGGGTCCGGGGGGCGAGGGCCTGCAGTGGAGCCTGAGCCCGAATGGGCTAACAATCCTCCCCCCCTGGAATTAGCTAGCATGCAGCACACACCACACCACACACACACACCACACACCACACCACACACCCCACACACCACACACCACACACCACACACCACACAACACACACCACACAACACACTGCACAGCAAACAGCTCTCTGGCACTCTCCCTCACGCTATCACTGGCTTGCTAGCTCTCTCTCTCTCTCTCTCTCTCTCCTCTCTCTCTCACTCACTCACTCACTCACTCACTCACTCACTCACTCACTCACTCATCACTCACTCACTCACCTCTCTCTCTCTCTCTCTCTCTCTCTCTCTCTCTCTCTCTCTCTCTCTCTCTCTCTCTCTCTCTCTCTCTCTCTCTTTTGTATATGCACATGCACGCACGCACGCACGCACACACAAACATACACACACTCACACACACACAGAATGAAAAGGTCCTTGAGACTTGCATAATGGCTTGTAGTTCTCACGTGTGGGTGCAATCCAGGCTTTGGATCACAGATGGCCGTGTCATATCCTGTTTCGCCCTGTCCCCATTGTATGGATGGAGTGGGAAGCGGTTCCTCAGCGAGGTGCTGAGGAACCGCCCCCCATCTTCCCCATCGTTCTTCCCACTCCAAGTGAAGCCTGGAGGTCAGCCAGGAATCTTTCTCCTGAATGGTCTCAGGATTCAACCCTCCACCCTTTATGCAATCCGCATGAGTAACACTCATGAATTCCTTCCCTTTGCTGTTGCCTTGTTGTTGTTTTATTGTGTGCGCAGAGTTTCCAATCTAAACCTTTTGAGCGCTGAGTCATGAGGAACCTTCCTCACGGTGGAGGAAGTAGCGCTGCGTCCAGCAGGGCGATCAGCATTAGCTTGTCTGGGTGACTGGGGGACGGAGGCAAGCGGCGGCGCCTCACCGCCGAGACTCACCAGGCGGTCTTTGGGTGTGAGGGAGAGAGACGGCACAGCATGACGAACCCCTCAACCCTATTCCTCAAAGTTCCCTGCTGTGATGGCGCTTTGAACCACAGCCGTGCAAAGAAAGAGGCACAAAACCTCATCTTTTAAAAGATGAACAGATGTTTGCACCGCATAAAAACAAGCGAGTGCTTTCATCAAATTTAATTTGACCTTAAACGGGGGCGTCTTTTTCGTGCTGCTCACGAATCCTAACAATAAACTTAAATGTATACTAATACTATTCCACAGTAAAAATAAATAAACTTTAAATGGAGGCTCGTTACAAGTCTAAACTGT
>CM051001.1:34493655-34498655 GCA_027704905.1 Muraenolepis orangiensis
CTCCATTTTAACAGTTTTAATTTGGCACATGGCACAATCAGCATGTATGCATCTGGTATACATAAATAAATACTAAATATATTTCTACATAAATATACATATAGAGCTTTAACAAAGAGGCCCAGGAGGGCGAGTGTGGGGATACAGCGCTGCAGGAGCAACGGTACATAGAAATAGTCTGAGGCGTTCCTGTGGTCTGATGTTGGAACTAGCTTCTCCTGTTTGGAAAAGGGGACAATATCTTCATAGAAGCCCTATACATATATGTATGTATGCCCATATTTATATATATATACTGTATATACGCAAAGAAATAGGTGTGCACTGATGTAGGTTCATTCAACGCAAAAAACAGGCTCCTGTCCGCCATCCAAGAGGAACTCCTACAAGGTCAATGGAATCATGTCAGTTAGTTCGGTTGAGTCTTTTATCTAGTTTTTTTTTACTTTTACACATTAAAATAATAGATTTATCTCGTAACCTTTTAAGCAAAAAAATTAGACATATATAACTTTTCTTGAAAATAACAAAAGTGCTATTTGGCGGACAGACAGACAGACAGCCAGAGACGCAGCAGGAAACACTCCTGTTGGTGAACAGAGATGAGCCCCATGGAGAAGAGTCCAGCCTCCCCCCCGCACACTACACCACCTGCACAAAGCAAAACACAACTCAACCCAGGTGCTTTGACACACACACACATACACACATGTCACGCACGCACACACACACACACACCGATGCACGCTCACATATGCACGCTCACATATGCACGCTCACATATGCACACACACACACACACACACACACACACACACACACACACACACACACACACACACACACACACACACACACACACACACACACACACACACACACCCACACACACACACACACACACACAAGCCTACTGGTTTCTCCTTTGCAAGTGCAGACAATGACTCCTTCCTTTATCTTAAACATCACACTTGCACTCCTGCAACTAGTACACCATTTGCACATACACACAATTGCACACACACACCCTTGTGTGCACAGACACACACACGCGCGCTTTGTGGAGATAATATTGGAGAGCGTAACACATAAATTGGCTGTAAAAAGATGCACTTTTTTTTTCTCTTAACAAAACAATCACAGTAACATAGTTATTTTAGTTAGTTGTTTGTTGTCTCTGTCATGTCGGTCCTCTCCTGGGGCCAGAGTCCGTCTCTCTCCACCAAACATCTAGACCAGCTACAAGGAACAAGAAGAAAAGAAAAAGAGAAAAGAGAAAAAAGAAACAAAAGAAAAACAACACAACAACAGCAAGATAAGACCGCTGTGGCGCCATGGCAACGGAAAGAAAAAAGGGTTTTTAAAGATCTCTGCATCTGCCCGTCCTCTAGGTGGAGCATCTGGTCCTCTAGTGGAGCATCTGGTCCTCTAGTGGAGCATCTGGTCCTCTAGGTGGAGCATCTGGTCCTCTAGGTGGAGCATCTGGTCCTCTAGGTGAGCATCTGGTCCTCTAGTGGAGCATCTGGTCCTCTAGTGGAGCATCTGGTCCTCTAGGTGGAGCATCTGGTCCTCTAGTGGAGCATCTGGTCCTCTAGGTGGAGCATCTGGTCCTCTAGGTGGAGCATCTGGTCCTCTAGGTGGAGCATCTGGTCCTCTAGTGGAGCATCTGGTCCTCTAGTGGAGCATCTGGTCCTCTAGTGGAGCATCTGGTCCTCTAGGTGGAGCATCTGGTCCTCTAGTGGAGCATCTGGTCCTCTAGGTGGAGCATCTGGTCCTCTAGTGGAGCATCTGGTCCTCTAGTGGAGCATCTGGTCCTCTAGTGGAGCATCTGGTCCTCTAGGTGGAGCATCTGGTCCTCTAGTGGAGCATCTGGTCCTCTAGTGGAGGACCAGAGGCGTCCTCCCACACTCAGAATAGTCTCAGGGCAAACAAAGCAAACACTTCTTGAGAGAAAAGGGTTAACAACAAATGCTTTTTTTTTGTAAGGCATTGAAACGCAAACAAAAACCAACAACAAAACCAACAACAAAAAAAGAAACAAAGCAATTAAACGCATCTGGCGGTTATCAACATGGAGGCCATTGTTCTGGAGGGTTCTCCCGCAGGAGCCATAGGGAAATAAAAAGCACTTTCCTTTGTTTGTTTGTTGTTATGAATCTCAGGGAAGGAGGGGAAAAAATGAAAAGGGAACGGGTTTTATCTTCTCAGTTAGCTTTTTAAAAAGGGCTTTTAAAATGATTATTTAGAAAAGAAAATTTTCCAAAAGAAGAAAAAGAAAAACTGCGGAAAGATCCGGTCCCCGTCGAGGGGGCAAAAAGGAGAAGCAGTTTGATTTTGGCAGCTCTGCACAACTTGACATCCACAGAGAGCTCTAGGAGACATCCCCCCCCTTCAGCCCACCCCTCCGTAGTAAAAGTCTGGTTAAATCTCTCCCCCCGACAACCCCCTCCCCCTCCCCCTCCCTCCCTCCCCTCAACCCGTCCCTCTCTCTGTGATATTTATAAAACACAATCCTCAGCGGCTTTATTATATTGTCATCTCCGCCCTTCTCCTCCCCCCGGCGCACCTCCGCGTCTTAAACTCCCCCCCCTCCCAACACCCCTTTCCTCGTCCTCCTCCATCCTCCTCCTCCATCCACCATCCTCCTCCTCCACCCTCTGTTTTCTTAAAGCTATACACGCGTGGTGGAGTGGGAGTGGGGGAGGCCCGTGGAGTTGAAGCCCGCTGTGAAGGTGTTGTAGGGGTGCAGGTTGGGCATGCCCACCAGCGAGTTGGGGATCATGGTGATGGTGTTGGGCGTCATCAGCGGGATGTCGTCGGGCGAGCGCCGCAGCGTGAGCGTGTAGTCGGGCAGCGAGGCTAGCCGCAGGGCGCCCTCGCCGCCGCCGTCGGCCATCTGCGCCTCGCATTCGTGGTGGCGGGCCTGGTTCATCTGCAGGGACATGATCTCCTCCTCCGGCCCGTGGTGGCCCATGTCGTTGCCCACGGCGCCGCCGGCCCCCTGGGGGCTGGGCGGGCCGCGGCCCGAGGCCTGGCGCCGCTTGTCCTTGCGGTAGTAGAGCGCGGCGAAGGCCAGCACGTTGAGGAAGAGCAGCGAGGCTCCCACGGCGATGGTGACGCTGAGCTCGGTGGAGTAGTCCCGGGGGTTCTCCACCACCAGGGGCCCCGCCTCCTCATCGTCCTCGCCCCACGAGTCCTTGTCCTCGCCGTTGTACGCCGGAGATATGGGCGGCCGCTTGGTGTTGAAGGGCCACGTTGTCCGCTTGGTGGACAGGGTGTTCTGGGTGGTCTCCGGTGGGGGTACTTTGGTGGTGGTGGACGTGTAGTGGAACATGTCGTGGAGGTTGTACAGGTGCGGCACCAGGTGCTTCCAGAAGGCCACCTTGGTGGCCCGGTAGTGGTCGCGCACGCGCGGCTTCAGGCCGATGTGGAGGTAGAGCTGGTCCTGAGGGTTGTACTTGGACCAGGCCACCTCCTCGAAGCGGTTGGCCTTGGTGTGGATGAACTTGGTGTCCTGCGGTACTGGCTTGTTGGGGTCCCTGAAGACGAGAAAAACGGAAACAAATACAGAGAGAGGGTTGGACAGCAGTTCAGGGAGGGCAATTTTTTACATTAATCAGAGAAAAGGATGCACACGGAAGACAGCTAATTATATTGGATGAAGACTTTGAGCGCCAACCGCAAATGGCATTTATTACCACACATTCGAAGACCAAAGTAAATAGCGAACAGAGCAAGCGCCATGTTACCAACAGAGCTGCGCTCGGCGGAACCCCTCGGACAATTCTCCCAAAGCCGCCGCGGTGGCCGCTGCCACACATCTGTCCACCGGCCCTTCTCCACGCACACGCACGTCTTGCCAGATGTTGTTATTCATTTTAGGGGACTCCACAGGACAGCCGCCCAACGCCAGCGCACCGTAGACACGGGCGTCCAGTGTCAACGCCTGTGAATAAGTGAGGGCCTGGGGCTCGGGCTCCAGGACGTAGACTCGTGGAGCTTGGCCCACTGCTAACTGCCAACTGCTCGGAGTGCTGATGCAAAGTGGACCGTATTAATCAGGACGCTAAGGGGAGCGTGTGTTCGTGTGTGTGTGTGTGTGGATGTGTACTTGTGTGTGTGTGTTTGTGTACGTCTGTGTGTGTGTGTGTGTGGGTGTGTGCATGTGCGCATGTATGCGTATACTGTGTACTTGATTGACTAAGTCAAAAGAAAGGCAGCACGTGTACGGATGCACAAATACCTGTGTGTATTTGTGCAAGCATGCGGGCAAATATGCATGCTTTTGCACAACCTCAGACTGTAAATAAACACAAGGTGAATAGGAGGGGGGGGGGAATTGGGTGCAGTACCACATCATCCCTACAGAGGTCAGTGTTTTGCTGTTTCCCCCTCCCCCCCTCCGGTACATCTCACCCCGGATGGCCAACCATTTCAATTACAGTGAGGCTATTGATTTATTGAAGGAATTAACATATAGCAATCTCCTACAATCACACTTCTCCCCGATGCCTCGCTGCAGCGCCATGCCAGCAGCGCGTTTAGCAGCGCCGCGGTCCTGGAGGAACGTGCAATTACTTGAAGTCGCCGTGGAAGTGACTTTGTGAAAGAACAGTTCCGTGGCCTTGAAAACCGAGAGGCCGGCCAAAACGACTGTCCCTTCAGAGAGAGCGAGACAGAGAGAGAGAGCGAGATTGAGAGAGATTGAGAGAGAGAGAGAAAGAGAGGGGGTGGGGTCGGTGGTGGTGGTGGTGGGGGGGTGTTAGGGTTAGTGGGGTGGAACCCAAGGTGGGATCCTGCAAGACATTTCTGTTAATGTCATGAAATTTCGCTGCAGCAAAACAAAGTTTGTGTTTCGTTGGGGACCTGGAGACCTAGCGCCGCCATTTTGTGTTTGTGTGTATGTGTGTGTGTGTGTGTGTGTGTGTGTGTGTGTGTGTTAAGACACTCCAAACTAAGCAAAAGGAATTAAAAATCACGGCAGAAGAATTCACCCCCCC
>CM051001.1:34503655-34513655 GCA_027704905.1 Muraenolepis orangiensis
TCTCCGTGGAGTGGTCCTCCGTTCCCCCTTTCCCCCTCTCCTCCTCTCCTCCTCCTCTTCTCCTCTCCTCCATGCATGTCATTTGAAGCGCTTGAGTGATCATAGAGGGAGCCGTCACCAATCGGAGACGTTCAGCTGCCCTCAGGCTGGACACCAGAATCTATTTTCATTACGCTACTCAAGGTCTCTCTCTCTCTCTCTCTCTCTCTCTCTCTCTCTCTCTCTCTCTCCCTCATTTTCCTGTGCCTTAGAATAGCAACTCTGCCATGAAACAAGGAACAAACGTGGAATTCGCCAGGGAGACGACTTAGCTCACTTAGCTTCTTCTTCTCCTTCTTCTCCTTCTTCTCCTTCTTCTTTCTCATGTTCTCTTCTTGGCTGCCGCTGTAACCAATGCAACCCCTGCGGTGTCTCATGTACTTTCCAGGTTGACACCCAAACACACGCACACCTGATGCTAACCCATCCCCACCCGGCGGTTCTAACCTGCTCACGTTGGCTTCACGGTAACCAATGAAGTAAGACATCAAGTTATAAAGAAAAAGAGGAGAAGAAAGATTGATTGAAGATTGAAGATTGAACATGTTTTTATATTTGTCCATGTGTAACAATGGACCGCTTACTCCCATTCCCTCCCTCCTACAACAGTACTATACTATGCTATACTATACAATACTATACTACAATATATACAATATACAACCTATTATAAACTATACTATATACTATCAACAACAATATATACAACCGACTATATACACAATATACTATAAAAAACACTATATACTACCTATTATAAACTATACTATATACTATGAACAACACTATATACAACCTACTACATGATAAACAATATAGTATAACATATACTATATACTATAAACAACCTACTATATACTATATACTATAAACAACACTATGAACTACCTGTTATTTACTATATACTATTAACAACACTATATACTATACTATATACTATAAACAACACTACAACCTACTATATACTATAAACAACACTATATACTACCTGTTATAAACTATACTATATACTATCAACAACACTATATACTATACTATATATTATAAACAACACTATATACAACGTACTATATACTAAACTATATACTATAAACAACACTATACTATAACATACTATGCACAATCACAATTACAATAAAGTGACCCATAGAGAGCCACCATATAAACATCCTGATCATTCCTACTTTAGATACTTTATTGCTCTCTATTTTAAGATATTGATGTGTGGGTGTCATCACGCGAATGGGGGAGTAAGTAAGCGTTCGGTTGGCAAAAAAGAAAGAGTCTTGAACCTTGAGAAACAAATTGTGTTTGCAGACGCGCCTTCCTGAAAGGGCTTGATGTGCTACTGTGCAGGCAAGAGGCCCAGCTTCGCTCCGCTCGGCTTTCATGTGGCAGCACGCTGAGGCTGGACAGGCCAGAGAGGAGAGGAGAGGGGAGGGGAGGAGAGGAGAGGAGGGGAGAGGAGAGGAGAGGAGGGGAGAGGAGAGGAGAGGAGAGGAGGGGAGAGGAGAGGAGAGGAGAGGGGAGGAGAGGAGAGGAGAGGGGAGGGGAGGGGAGGGGAGGGGAGGGGAGGGGAGGAGAGGGCAGGAGGTGGCCGGCTTCTTATTTAATGTCAGCCCGTGGATCAGCAGGCTAAGCAGTGGCACGCTAGCAGCGCATGTTGCTTTGACTTTGGGTGCGCGCCGGGCTGTCGGCCCGGGGAGGTCACAGCTCCTTGGCCACTCATTATTATAGACACTATTGATTTCTTTCCGGATTGGCTCGGAGAGTTGGAGTGGCAGAGGAAAAAACACAGCCAGCGTCTCTCCTCTCCTCTCCTCTCCTCTCCTCTCCTCTCCCCTCGGATCTCTTACTCACTTACTTCATCTGCTTACACCCGACCCCCCCCCCCCCCCCCCAACCACCATCAACACCACCGCCATAAGCACCTCCACCACCACCACCACCTCCACCACCACCACCACCATCACCACCTCCACCACCACCACCACCTCCACCACCACCACCGCCGACTCATTATATTGAGTCGATGGATGGCGTCCAGGGGGTGCCTTTAACAAGGCCCCACCACTTCCTCCCCCCCCACCATGTAAATCAAGCCGTGTCGGCTAGGAGTCTCCCATCGAGTGAGGGCCTCCTTAGTGGAGCAGGTAGGCAGCATCAGAGAGGGGGCCCGGCGTGTTACTCCACACAGGGATGGAGAGCCTGCTGCCCCCTCCTTTCTTATCTCTCCACCACCACCCTGCCCCCCCCCCCCTCCTCCTCTCCCCCCCCCCCCCCCCCCCCCACCTCCTCCTCCCCCACCCTGCCCCCCCCCCCTCCTCCTCTCCCCCCCCCCCCCCCCCCCCTCCCCCACCCCAGCAGATCTCTAATGAGGGACAGTGGGAGAAGCAGCGCCGGTTAAGCCAGGGGAAGGAATGGGAGATTCTACGGGTGGGGGAGTCGGGGAGTAGGGTTAAGATGGGGGGTGTAATTAGCTCTTTTGGGGGGTGGGGTGGGGGGGGGGGGAAGAGAGAGAGGTGAGAAAAATGAATAAATAAATGAAAATGAAGAGAAAGAGGTTGCGGTGGGGAAATGCACGGGGGAAAAGGTCATCTAGAGGACTGGGGCCGCATGGAGAGTATAAAGGTTGATGTATACTGGTCGTTAAGGCCCCCCCCTCCCCCCCCCCCCCCCCCCGGGGAGGTCACGTGAGAAACACAGGAATTCCGACGGCCGCGGCTGTAAATCACGTCTACGCCCGGATGGCCTCCGTCACCGCTAGCCGCCTGCTGCTGTCACCACACTGCAGTCACGCTCATCAATATTACATGTGTTACAAGATATAAGATATTTGTATTGGCCATTTGTAACAGGTACATTGGAACGCTTACTCCCCGTTCCCTCCAAAACAATAACAACAATGTGTTTAACCATTGTGCGCGTTTCTGCGTACAATAACAACTGGGGCAAGAATATAGACTCTTGTGTGTTTGGTTATGGGGCAGGGGGGGGTTGTGCCACTGTGTAACTATCATGTATATACATGGAATGAGTCACAACTCTCTGATTCTCTCTCTCTCTCTCTCTCTCTCTCTCTAACAACAAACAAATCGTGAGGATTGAATCCTCTTTATTGGTCACATACATGAAGACATACAGTGAAACGTGTTCTCTGCATTTAACCCATCCTAGTATTAGGAGCAGTGGGCAGCTATTCATACAGCGCCCGGGGAGCAGTTAGGGTTAGGGTCTTCCTCAAGGACACCTAGACAGTTTTTGCTAGGAGGAGCCGGGGATCGAACCAGCAACCTTCCGGTTGTGAGGCGACCGCTCTACCTCCTGAGCTAGACTGCCGAACTGGGGGTGAAATGAGAGGAGAGTTGCAGTGCGGGGTGAGTAAGGAGACTTGAAGCTTGGATGTATTTATTTACAGCACTAATGATCTATTATGATTGATGTCTGAGCCTTTCATCATTAGGCTGCAGGCACACCGTGGGTTCCATGTGCGCGTGATGTGTGTGAATTTGTGTGTGTCCGTGACGTGTGTGTGTGTGTGTGTGCATGTGAAGGTGTGTGTGTCTGCATGTGTAGGTGTGTGTGCGTGCGTGTGTGTGTGTCTGCATGTGTAGGTGTGTGTCTGCATGTGTCTGCATGTGTCTGCATGTGTGTGTAAGTGTGCATGCGTTTGTGTACTTGCATGGGAGTGTGTGCATTTATGCATGTGTGTGAATGTGTGTGTGTGTGTGTATGTACGTGCATGTGTGTGTGCGTTCATGCATGTGTGTGTATATGAGCGTGTGTATTTGTGTGTGTATGTGTGCATGTGTGTGTGTGTTCATCATGCTGAGCTTGAGGTTCTCTTTGAGAACCTGGACTGGGAGGGGGCAGCCATGTGGACCCCTGCCTGATTGGCTTCCAGAGCGATCGCTGGGTAGATGGAGACGTGTCACAGCTGCAGCCCACGTCCACGTCCCCGCTATCTGTTGACGATGAGACAGCTCTGTGGCCGATATGTGTGTAGAGATGTGTGTGTGCGTCCATACATACATACATACATACATACATACATACGTACGGTATATACATCCATCCATCCATCATTCATCCATACATCCATCAATCCATCCATACAAACGGTATGCGCGGCACGTGCACAAACACACACTTACACTTACACACACTTACACTTACACACACTTACACACACACACACACACACACACACAGACACACACAGACACACACAGACACACACACACACACTAGGAAGATTAGCTGGTGCACAATCCCTCTGTATACTTTCTCCACCGAAGACGCCAGAGAGGGAAAACAAATCTAGAAAGAAATCAAGGAGGACTTGATGTTGCATCTACAGACGAACAGCGAATGTGCAGACACACGGGCTATGAGATAAACAGTTAAGGAGGAGATCACTTGGGTCTTAGTCCCCAGCAGTATGGGGCGGGCGGGGGGTTATGATGTACACTGTTGACACGCTGTTGTCCAAGTGTTTCCACACCACACAACCGCGTTTCTACAGCCAGTTTAACGACTGGGGCATGAAGAGCAATCTAGGTCAACACATTACCAACGTGGGCTGGGGAGTGGAAAGAGGGAGGGGGGGAGCTGCTTCTCGGACCAGGGCCACCCGGACTCAGAGGCTGGGTATCCTTCTGGGTGTTAATTATAAGGGGATTCCCTCCGGGACGGTAGGACGGCAGTGTGGGAAGCAGAGATTTATATAGATCTATCCTCGGGCTGCTTTAAATGCAACGGATGAACTTATGGCGGGGGAAAAAAGAAATTATCTACGGGGAGAAATTGATGGTGCTTTAATTGTGGCGGGTACCGCCCTCACACCCTCCACTAACCCCAGAGAAATTAGCGGTGGAGTCCTTGACTTGGTCTCAAGGAAAATTGCCGTTCGGAGAGACTACCCTGAGTTTTCTATTATCCTGCCATCTAATCCCGGGCTCTTTACCAGCTCAGTGGCCACTGGTAGGTTCCCAATAACACCACCACCTCCACCCCCATCTAGGTTAACGCTAAAGTACACCGCTGCAGAGCGTGGCCACGAGCTGTAGGCGCCGACGCCGCTCCTCGTCTCGCTCATATCCACAGGGAAAAGGCATCAGTGGACATCGGATCACTGGCAAAGTGCTATTTGCTGGTATTTTTCTTTGCTTTGTTCTGACACGGCTGAAAGGATGAAAGGCAGCTGTACTTGGGAGGTGTGGTCGCTCGGTGCGTGACACCGGGTGGAATCTGTGTGGATACAGGTTGTATATTTTGGTTATTATGATCCATCAGAGGCTCGCCGGCTGCCAAGCCGTCCAAGGTCGGCCGTTCGCTGGATTTACGGCCGGCGGACACTGCCCTCAAACATCAAAGCCTTATATGTTTTACAATCCTAAACCAAAAAAAAACAACAAATCGAAACACCTCTGACTGAATCCATATGAATTGGATTCAGAATGTATTTTTTTGTATGTACTGTATACATACTGTATCATCCATCAGACACTTTATTGTTATTGTTATTTTTATTATTTATTAGTTATATTTATATATAGTATAGTGCTGTTTATAGTATAAAGTATGGTATATAGTAGTTAGTATATAGTGTTGTTTATAGTATAGTATTGTAGAGTATAGAATTGTGTTGCTTAGTCTATTATAGACATTCTGAATGCGGGAGGGAATGGGGAGTAATCATTCCATTGTACTTGTTGCACATCATGGCCAATAAAAACATATTGAATCTTGAACAATTTCCAATAGCTCAGATATGACAGTCCACAAAATGTGTACTGTTCCACACAATGGTACAAAATGTGTACTGTTCACCACACAATGGTACAAAATGTGCGACAGTGAGAATGTACCGTCTACCATGACCACCATGGCTTCAATGGCCACCAAAGCTTCGATGCTGTGAGGACACCCACAAGCCAGCTCCGCCTATTTCCATGTTGGACGGACCAAGACAAAGCATGGTGTGGTGTGCTCAAATATTATTATATTTAATGACATGGCAAATTTTTTCAGTTTTGAGAAAGACACGGCTAACTTATCATAATAATAGACTGGCAGATGTCAGGTTCATCTCTGCACATATAGCGATGTGTGTCCAACACACACACTTTGTTTTATATTTTTACATTATAGCCTCATGTAAAATTTGATTGATTCATTTACGAGACATTTTATACATTTTAAGTGTCGGACGGAACACAATTATATCAGCAATGACGGTCAATAGTCCCCCTAACGGCTCATTGAAAGACGATTTATTTCCGATAATTTTTGTTTATTATTATATTTCACCGAGTGCTGCACAATGTCCTTGATATTGAGAAAAAAAACCACTTTGAATATCAATATCAGCGATCTAATAGCGTGAAATATTGTCCAATGCCCTTTCTTTAGAACAGGACTGTGTAATCTGAAAGAAATCTGTCCTTTTCCCAACAAGCTATTTTGTTTTTGCAAACAAATATCGTCAAACTTAAATCACTGTGGTGCTTCTATCCAAATCTTTAGTGGCGTTTTTAATCATAGCTTCAGGAACAAACCATAATAATAACACATCAAGCTGTTGAGAAGGCTAGCCCTACTCTGGATGGGAGAGTCAGGAGAGTTTGTATGCAGAGTATATATAGTTGGTATAATATTGTATAGAATACAGTATAAACAAACCACTCGTTATATATGACATTGGTGCTGTCATGACTAACTTCCTTCTCTTCCAGCGAAATGCTTCTATCTGGGCGAAGCTGGGGTTGGATGGAGTGTGGATGCCTTCACTTCCTCTCCACTGTTGTAAGTCCTGTATTGTCCTGTATTGTCCTGCAACGCTTTGTCCACACAGGTGGAGGTGGACCCCGTATTTGTAGACACAAGATGGTGGCCGGTAGCTGCAGCAGCAGCGGTGCAGACAGAGAGCTAGCAAAGGGGGGGTGGATCACTCACTCGCTCATGTCCCTCCCGTTTCCCCTCGGAGGCAAAACACGAGCGGATCAGTTCATTTGCACAAGCTGGTCTACCGTGAGGGATTCACAGGCCCGGTTAGAACCTGAGGGCCCGAGGGTTCAGAGGCTACCGGCCAGGAAGAATCCAACCCATCCACCCCTCCCCCCTCCCCCCTCCTCCGGGGATGAGGTGTGGAATACTGATATTTTCATAAAAAAAGGGGGGAAAAATATGGGAAGGGTAACGACCCATCAGGGATGTGATCAATACGTTTTCACCCTGGTATCGTGACTTCCAAATTGAATCCAGAGGCCTTAGATGTGATTATGTGTAGCGCTGGAAGGAGTGGAGCTGTGCGTGGTGGTGGTGTTTGGACGTGGGTGAAGGGAGCAGGGTGTGGGAGCCACCAGAGGGGGGTAGCGAGGATCGACCCAGCGCCAGCCCGGGAAATCCATACAGCTGTTGGCTGGAGTGTGATAGGCCTGGATTTTAAAGCTCCATGTTTATCGGGCCGTGTTAGAATGAAGCAAATAGAATAGTCCAATAGTGCATCTAGATGCACATTGACGTGCGCACGCACACACACACGCACACACATACACACACACACGCACACACATACACACGCACACACACACACACACACGCACACACATACACACGCACACACACACACCCACACGCATACACACGCACACACATACACACACACACAGACTCGACCAATACTGTGTACAGGGAGGCCAACATAAACCAGCCACAAAATGGAGCGCTTAATCTTCCTCAGATTCAATAAGTCTCAGGTGACTTGGACCAAGGAAAAGCCAGAGGAAAACGCTGATGAAAAACCACAAAGCTAACAAATGCAGCAACTTTTCTCAAAACTATCATTTTGTTCCGCAAGCTGTTAAACAGAACACAAAGCTTCCTTCAAAAAGGGCTTCAGAACGAAGATAGGGCATGAATTCACCGAAACGTAAGCGCAGAGCGATAACGCAATCTCCCATTACAACTATTTCTGAATTGCTCAAAAATAAAAAATAAAAAGCCGCCATAAGACGCGCGAGGTCGGCTTCATTTGTATAATGAGAGGGTATCGATTTGAAAACCAGAGAATACTCTTCATGCACAAGAGAATGCCTGCTCACCCGGTTTTGGCGAAGTTGGTCCAGTAGGTCATGACCACGGCGCTCAGCATCACGTCGTTCTTGGAGAAGTTGCAGTTGAACAGGTCGGTGGGGCCGATCATGGGGATGCCGAACACGTAGGGAACCTCGTCGCCGTGCGCCGAGTCGGCCCAGCTGGGCTTCATGTCGCTCTGGCAGTGGTGGTAGAAGGCGTAGAAGTAGGTGGGCGAGCCGTACTGCGCGTGCAGGTCCGCCGTGGCCACCGCCGGCGCCACCCACTGGTGGTCGGTGAACAGCGCCACCAGCGTCTTGCGCCGGGTCTCGGGGTTCTCCTTGTCCGCCCAGTCCGTGTACATGAACTTGATGGTCTCGCGCAGCGTGTCCTTGCCCTCCGGGTAGCCGTACAGGTGGTCCACGAAGTCGGAGACGGCGAAGTCGAAGTCGTTGGCCGACACGCCGTCCTCCGAGTCCACGATGCCGTCCACGAACTTGAAACCCTCGCCCTGGTTGACGCCCAGCATGATGTCGTAGTTGAGGAACTCCCCCTGCTCCATGAGGATCTGCGGGTCGTCGGGGATCACGTCGCCGTCGATGACGGGCCCGAAGGCGATGTGGTACTTGCGCGGGCGTCACGTACTGCTCCACCAGCTCTCGGTAACTCTTCTTCTGCAGGCACTCCACCAGGTCCACGCTGTCCAGCATGTTGCAGCCCACCTTCTCCGCCAGCACGCGCGTGTACTTGCCCGGCTGGTAGTTGACGGCCCAGCTGGACAGGGCAGAACCGCTCTGGATGATGGCTCGGTGGAACAGACCTGCACAGGGAGAGGTAGGGAGAGGAAAAAAAACCTTACAATATATTGTGAATCATTTTCTGTGGTCTTCGGCGGTACAATGAGTCGCTTAATATATAAGAGCCCTTTGTTTGGTTCAAACGTTCCAGTTGCTGCTCTAATCAAAAGTGTCTATCATGAACCCATCGAATAAGCATAACAAAGGCCAGGCAGAGTGCAAGTCTTGGGCGGCACACAATACAATAGTGAAATCATGGCTGCGATAATGAATGTGCAGATGGTGTCTTTGCAGAGACAGCATGCAGACAGGAGAGAAAATCAGCATTCTGTCTCTCATCTTGTGTTCCATCCGTCTCTATCCTCCGCCACAATAATGAACTTGTGTGTTTTCTCTATCAGAAACAGATGCTGCCTGTGTAGCTATAGGCCTCGCCGCAAATGGAAGGGAGCGCCATGAAGTCAGCTAGACCCCGCCGTCTCATCCCCGAGATGAAAAGATCGCCCGCCACACATCACCGTCGTTCGCCTCCTCCTCCTCCTTCTTCTTCTTCTTTTGCTGCTGAAAATACAGCCTGCGTTTCAATGATCTTAACTTTATTGATTGTGTGCCTTCAACCTTAAAAGTAGGTTGAACCGTTGTAAGCTCAAACACTGCAATTATATAGCCACAGACTCCATTTGCACACACCCACAGACTCTCGCTCTCTTCCCACCTTCTCTCAGTCTCTCTCTCTTCGTCTCAGCGGTGTTCGCTGTCGTTCACACACACACGCACACGCACACGCACACACACACACACTCACGCATGCACACACGCATGCACACACACACAAACACACACATTTCAGCACGGACAACTATACACAACCATTTATGTTTAAAAGATGAGCCACATCTACCATAATGACTATTAAATAAAAAGCGTCTGCGGGGGGGGGAGCTATATATAGAAATGAGCAGCAGGCTTTGAGGAACGCGGGTATTTTTTTGATCTGCTTTCAAGCGGTTCCATTGCACCGCGTCATAAACAGCAGTCTACGGAGAGGCTTTCCACAAAGGAGGCGCATTAAACAAACCAATATTGTC
>CM051001.1:34523655-34528655 GCA_027704905.1 Muraenolepis orangiensis
GTGTGTGCGTGTGTGTGTGTGTGTGTGTGTGTGTGTGTGTGTGTGTGTGTGTGTGTGTGTGTGTGTGTGTGTGTGTGTGTGTGGTGTTTCGAGATAAGAGTTTACTCAGTCTCACAATGAGGCTTCTCCTCTGAATATATCTCACTGGTTCCTACTCTCTCTCTCTCTCTGATAGAGAGAGAGAGAGAGAGAGAGAGAGAGAGAGAGAGAGAGAGAGAGAGAGAGGGAGAGAGAGGGAGAGAGAGAGACAGACAGACAGACAGACAGACAGACAGACAGATAGAGAGATCCTACAGCTTCCTACTGGCGGCCGCTTATTGAAGTTTCTCCACAACGCAGGCGCCTTAAAACAAAATATTGACGTTCCAAATTTTAAAAAGACAATTGCTTCGAAAGTACAAGTCAAGTCAAGTCAAGTCCAGTTTATTGTCACTTCACAGTTTACACAAGTATAAAGCAGTGGTGAATACCCGACGACAGACAGCAGTTATAAAAATAAGATGAAAATAGATAAAAATAGAATAAAAATAGAAATGCAATTTATAAAATGCAATAGATCGGCACAGAAAAGAGCAATATGTATATATCAATCAATGTAATAAAATCGACATTGTTATATTCTATACACCCTTGTTCAGCAGCCTGATGGCCTGCCTGTGAAGCTGAGTCTATTTGATACCACGTGATACTGAGGTATCGCCTGCCTGACGGTGACAGGGAGGACAGTTGGTGGCTGTAGGGCATTGTCTTTATGATGTGTTTGGCCTTGGCCACGCACCGATGAATGGCTTTACATGATATGAACATTACATATCAAAAATATAATAATTATAATAAAAATATAATATATAATGGCCAACTGTGTACTTTTCATGAATACATTTACTGGACTGCTGGCAGTATATATTAATAAAAAATATGTTATCAGTAGCTATAGAAGCTATATACATTTATGGTTAGTCGCCTACACAGAATTTTATTTTATATTTTCAGAGAAGAACGCAGAAAAATAAAAGCCAAAGGAGAAAGCCAAAGCGTGGTTTCCAGTGAGGTTGGACGCTCACGAGAGAGGTATAAGGTCAATTTGTACACAATACATCCATCCATGAGAAATTAATGTAAGCATTTGCATAACTTTTCCATTTCAACTCTCAGTCGTCGAGTCAAGCCAGCGCCAGTGACAATGGAAGTCAGACTGGATGTTGCAGAGGGAAGCCAAAGTTTCAGAAATATATGACCCATATAACTCTCCATTGTGTTTGCCATTGCAATGACTTCCCTTTGTGCCCCTTCAGATAATATGGTGGCATGTCTCCCGCATAGGCGTGTGTGTATACATGTGTGTGTGTGTGTGTGTGTGTGTGTGTGTGTGTGTGTGTGTGTGTGTGTGTGTGTGCTATGGCAGCTCAAGCTGCTGTGCTCCGATCGGCCAGATTGCTATGTACTGTTCACCACACACACTAACACACACTCACACACAAACATACTCTCACACACACACACACACACACACTCACGCACACATGCACACACACACACACACACATACACACACAAACATACTATCACACACACACAAACTCTCACACACACACACACACACACACACACACATACACACACACACAGACTCACACTCACACACACACACACACACACACGGTTTTGGAGCCCGTCCTGAAGCAGGAGGAATAATGAATTATTGCAGGCTATCTGTTTGTATCTCCGTGTCACCACTGTGTGAGCAACTCATCTCATTAGATGAGATGAGTTGTGAAATCACCCACCACCCCCTCCCCCCCCACACACACACACACACACACACACACATACACATACACATACACACACACACACACACACACACACACACACACACACACATACACACACACACACACACACACACACACACACACACACCCCTCTGTTACGCCGTCCACCAGGCGAGCTACGGATGGCGATGAGCGCCAATACGTGACGGTAATAAGCTGCTCAGACTCACCGTAGTCCTTTTTGTCCTTTTGAGAGAAACCCCAGAGTGAGAGTGTGAGTGTGTGAGTGTGTGAGAGTGTGAGTGTGTGAGTGTGTGAGTGAGTGTGTGAGTGTGTGAGTGGCTGAGGCCATGCATCACACTGTAACTGGCATATCCCAGCACTTGCAACTTAGCACCGGAGTCATGCATTTGCTAAGTCAGGACATTACTAAATGGGTATTGCAGGGCATTGGCTAAAAGGGAAGCAAGACCTCGGTCACAAGCGTGTATTAGACGCAGAGAAATGATGGGCAGAGAAGGGCCAGAGTTAATGGGGGGGGTGGGGGTGGGGGGGGGTGCAAATAACGGAATAACAGTCGTTCGAGAATATGACAGTTCAGCCATGAAATTTGGAGAGATGGGAAGCTTATATTCTTGGCGGCAGCTCGAGCACTGACAGCCAGATGGGATGTCTGAAATTTGTTTCTTTATTTAAAAAAATTTCTCTTCCTGGGCCAAGAAAAGCAGTGTGGGTTGGAGGGAGAGGGGGGGGGGGGGTCTGTAACGTTTGTGACAGACACATTATCGACAGAGTATACAGCCCCCTGGGGCCATTCATCGGGATTTGGTGGGCTGGGGAAACAATGGAAGAGAGACAGAGAGACAGAAAGATAGAGAGAGAGAGAGAGAGAGAGAGAGAGAGAGAGAGAGAGAGAGAGAGAGAGAGAGAGAGAGAGAGAGAGAGAGAGAGAGAGAGAGATAGATAGTATGAGAGAGAGAGAGAGAGAGAGAGAGAGAGAGAGAGAGAGAGAGAGAGAGAGAGAGAGAGAGAGAGAGAGAGAGAGAGAGAGAGAGAGAGAGAGAGAGAGATAGATAGTATGAGAGAGATAGAGAGAGAGAGAGAGAGAGAGAGAGAGAGAGAGAGAGAGAGAGAGAGAGAGAGAGAGAGAGAGAGAGAGAGAGAGAGAGAGAGAGAGAGAGAGAGAGAGAGAGAGAGAGAGAACTAATGACAAGAGAATTGAATTGAGAGAGAGGGAGACTCAAAGCCTGGATCTTTTTGTCTAAGTCTTGCTGAAATACATTTTCTGCAAGCTTTGAGCATAGCAGAGGTGCGAGAGCGAGAGAGAGAGAGAGAGAGAGAGAGAGAGAGAGAGAGAGAGAGAGAGAGAGAGAGAGAGAGAGAGAGAGAGAGGGAGAGAGATAGGCACATCCCGCTTAGAGCAAGAGGTGGGCGGGAGTACCTTTGCTCAGCCGGGCCCTTTCACTGTTTCTCTTCACTTCAGCTCACCGGCCCCCTTTTTCGTGCCAGACTTTGAACTTTGGTTCAAAGAAGGAGACATTGCATTCTCTTTCTATATCACATCTCATTCTAACTCATATAGAAAATAGAAAGAAACTGTTTGTAATATATAAATTAATCTTATATGAGTATATATATATATATATATATATGAAAACCATAAATATACCGGTTTAGTTTTTTTTTCCTCTCTCGGTTTCTTCAGGTTCCTACGGGTGTACTGCTACCCACATGAAATGCAACACAACACACACCCCCACACACACAAGCATGACCGCAGAGCATGTGTGCGCCCACACACTCACACACACACACACACCACGCACGCACGCACGCACGCACGCACGCACGCACGCACACACACATGCACACACCCACACATGCAAGCATGAATGTGCAGCATTTGCGCGCACACACACACAAACACACCAAAACACATGCGCTGGCACACAGAAATACAGGCTAGAGAGGCTAGTTCACAAGGCTTGGCACCACACACATACAGTACCGCTCCTTCCTCAACCGGGAACATCAACAATTCCTTTAATCTGCAACCGCCATTAACCATCGCCGACTTCAAATCCACTACCTGCTACACAATTAGTTTCCTTCTCCC
Source organism: Muraenolepis orangiensis (assembly GCA_027704905.1). Classification (NCBI taxonomy): domain Eukaryota; kingdom Metazoa; phylum Chordata; class Actinopteri; order Gadiformes; family Muraenolepididae; genus Muraenolepis; species Muraenolepis orangiensis. Next base: position 34,527,547 of record CM051001.1, read on the forward strand.
GTCTCCTCTGGGCGCCATCACAACACTGACAATGCTCTCTCTCTCTCTCTCTCTCTCTCTCTCCCTCTCTCTCTCTCTCTCTCTCTCTCTCTCTCTCTCTCTCTCCTCTCTTATTAGCCGGATCGCTGTTGCGACAAACCTGCCGCTTCTGGGGGGGGGTCAGAGGTCACCCCAGCCCCCACCACTGCGGCGGTGTCGGTCCGCACATGCAGTATTAATCGCGATGTAGAGCCAAAGAAGGAGGAGGAGGAGGAGGAGGAGGAGGAGGAGGAGGAGGAGGAGGGAAAAGGGGTCCATGTGCTCCGTGTGAACATACTCCCAGTGTGTCTCTGTGTCCATCCGCCGTGTCACCTTCCTTTTTTCCCTCCACTATCTTTAAAAGATAAAGACAAAAAATTAATAAAACAACCCTCAACTGTCCTGACCCCTGACCCCCACCACCACCACCATCCAACCCCCTCCCTCCCTCCCTCAAGCCACAGACTCCCACCCACTGGAAAGGGGCCGCTGTCTAATTCAAGGCAGAAAAGCCATGCAAACAGCGGGGCCCAAGATGGGACCCGGGCCATGCCCCCCCCCGCCCCCCCCCGGCTCCTGGGCACACAGAGAGATTGCGAGCGGAGCTGGAGACGGGAGATGGGACCCGGCTGGTGGACGTGATCCCATCTCCCTGCCGCAGAACGACCCGCTGAGTGGAAAGCTGGCAGAGGGACGTGCAGGTGTGTGCGTGTGTGTCTGCGTGCGCGCGGGTGTGTGTGTGTGTGTGCGTGCGCGCGTGTGTGTGTGTGTGTGCGTGTGTGCGGGTGTGTGTGCGTGCGCGCGGGTGTGTGTGTGTGTGTGCGTGCGTGCGCGCGGGTGTGTGTGTGTGTGTGTGTGCGTGCGCGCGGGTGTGTGTGTGTGCGGTCTGCTTGTGCATTAGCAATGCGCGCTGAAGGTCTTTTCTCCCCCTTGCCGGCATAGTGCGGTAACGGCGGGTTGGAAGCGGCGTGTGCGTGACGGGGAGGAGGGAGACGCTCCTGAACGGCTGCTGGGAAAACCTCCACCCCTTTGTTAGTCATACTTTTGCTTCACGTGAAGGAGATTTGCCGACGAGCGTCATTGAAAGCTGT
>CM051001.1:34531155-34533655 GCA_027704905.1 Muraenolepis orangiensis
TCTGACTTTGCGTCCATTGGTGGAGAAGACGTCTTCCTTTGCGCATAGACTCAATCTCCCATCAGCTCATCGGAACCTGAGGATTTCACTCTCTCTCTGTCACGGTGCTGATGTGAGGCTCAGAATAGATTTTTCTTTTATTCTGGTTTCTCACTATAGCACATCCTTTAGAATAGGACAGGTTCATTTTTGATCAGCGTTTAACAACGTTGAACACCGAAGACTTCATCTTTGTCCATCTGTCAACGCCTCTCAGTTTTTTTTCAGGTTCAAGTCAGATTTCACATTTTCATTTTTGTAATGGATAGCCCCATCAGTGTCAGTGTGTGTGTGTGTGTGTGTGTGTGTGTGTGTGTGATAACTTGGCCATGAGTGGACTTTGGATCTTCCCCTGATCCATTCCTATCAAAACCGCATGAGACTAAAACCCCTTTAAGATATAATAGGTTTCTACATTCTACGTGTGCTTGGTAAACAGGCTGCAGGCCGGGGTGACCGCCTGTTAAGAAGCATTCTGAAGGCTTTCATATCGGTTGGCCCTGAGAGCGTTTTGATTTAGCTTGGTTTAGCACGGCTCCGTAGCCCCTCCATAGGGTCATATTGGCTTACAATGCTGCCCAACTGTGAGTAAATATAAGTCTGTGTATTCGATTTTGAGGGGCTGGGACGAAATCTAATTTCTCTGCACTCAGAGAGAGAGCGATTGCTAGCCAACACCCAAGCCAGGGCCACATCTGGCGCCCTCCCCCCCCTATCAAATATACATGAACGTTATGAGGTCAAGAGACACGCTGATATTCTCTCTCTCCCAAACCCTCAGAGTTGCCAATTCCTTTTTGGATACCGAGCACTCCTTTAGATTCCTTCTTTCGTTCTTCTTTTCCTCTTTTTTTTCTGTAACTTTGCGGACACAAACAAGCTCCCCAATTTGTGACAGAAGTGAGTCCACAGTGACATTGTCATCTCGCAAAATAATATTAAACGAGAATGACTCTCGTCGTGATATTGGATAGTGGCACTTAATTTTCGAGCCGGAGTAAAAAATAAGATTGATAGCAGCAGAAACCATAATAGACCAGTAATTAATATCTATTGCCACGCATCCACTCGGAACACTGATGATGCATGCTGCTGAGGTCTTTGTAGAAAAATACAAATTAGGAATTAGACACAGAGACCATCTCACATGGACTCAGCTCAATCACGGACCGCGGCGGCCCGGGCTTCAGCCGGTCGGCGGGTTTCTACATTCTCCGCGTTTAGAGATTGATCAATCGATCAAAATCTTATTGATTCAGGGAAAAGACAAACATTGTGATTCTGATTCCAGTTTAAGTTTGAACAGTCACAGTCACAGCCAACAAACAAACCATGGTTCAGTATATATTACAGTATATATTATGCTCATATCCCACACATACTCTATAAGTAATTGTATACTGTTTTTATACCTAGTAGCCTGTCAACTAAACTGTAGATGATATATTACCATGCACTTAGATGCTACTGGTTAGATGCTCAATTATTTTCGCTGTACTGTACTTTAATCTAATGTAATCTAATCTATATAAACTGAGAGAAATCAATTTGAGTATTTGTATGTATATATATGGTCTTTCAGGACTCATTCTAGTGACTGCTCTGTACTGCACTGTATTCACGATGCTGCTGCACTACTGGCACTTTAAAATACGTTTAAAATGCTGTACAAATATGTACATATCATCCATCAGTCACCTTTTTGTTATTTTGATTGTGTACAGTATTGTTATAGTATAGTGTTGTTTATAGTATATAGTATAGATCACAGTTAAGTAAATCGTGTTGTTTATAGTATATAGTATAGCATATCATAGGAAGTATAAAGTGTTGTTTATAGTATAGTATTGTTCAGTATATTATTTTAGTATTGTAAAGTTTAGTATAGTATTGTTGTAGGAAATTGATACTGCGGGAGGGAATAAGCATTTAATTTTACTTGTTGCAAATGGCAATAATAATAATAAAATGAACATCTTGAATCTTGAATCTTGAATCTAGTATGTTGTGTCAATAGGTCCGGCTAAGCACTGTACAGCGTGTTAGCCCATTGGCAGTCAGGACCACTGCCAGTGTTCCCTGCCATGCCTGTCGCATTCAATGTGTGCGTGTATGCGTGTATATGTGCCAATATGTGTGTGTGATTGTGTGTGTGTGTATGTGTGTATGTGTGTATGTGTGTATGTGTGCCGATGTGTGTGTGTGTGTGTGTGTGTGTGTATGTGTGTATGTGTGCCGATGTGTGTGTGTGTGTGTATCATGACGTTTTTGTCTTACTTATTTGTTTGTCTCATTCAGGACCCCAAAGCTTTTGGGACTGCTCATTCAATTTGTTTTGTTTGTGCCGTGCATGCTTGTGTTTTCTCTCTGTCGGTGTGTGTGTGTGCGTATTTGTGTGTTGGTCTGCGTGTGTGTGTGTGCGCGGGCACACACACACACATCGGCACACATACACACACAC
>CM051001.1:34543655-34546155 GCA_027704905.1 Muraenolepis orangiensis
CCCTCCTCCTCCTCCTTCTCTTCCTCCCCTTCCCCCTCTTCCTCCCCTTCCCCCTCCTCCTCCCTCCTGCTTCTCCTCTTCCCCCTCCCTCCTCCCCCTCCTTCTCCTCTTCCTCCCCTTCCCCCTCCCCCTTCTCCTCCTTCTCCTCTTCCTCCCCTTCCCCCCCTTCCTCCTCCTCCTCCTCCCCTTCCCCTTCCCCCCTCCTCCTCTTCCCCCTCCTCCTCCTCCTCCCCCTCCTCCTCCCCTTCCCCCTCCTCCTCCCCCTCCTCCTCCCCCTCCTCCTCCCCTTCCCCCTCCTCCTCCTCCTCCTCCTCCTCCTCCTCCTCCCTCCTCCTCCTCCTCCTCCTCCTCCTCCTCCTCCTCCTCCTCTCCAGTTCTCTCTCATATTGCTAACCCCTGGCTCGGTTCCTGACCTCGATCGGTTTGCTTAATTTTCTTCTTATGAGACTGAGCGTTATTACAATCATTCTATTTGCTGCATGAATTACCGCCATTTCCTTTTCCAGTTCAAACTAAACAGGAGTACCCCCGCCCCCCCCCCCCCTCATAAATAGAAAACGCCAAAACACACAAAACAAAGAAAGCATTTTTCCTATTAAGTCGACGGCGTTGAAACGCGGGTTGAGAGCCGGCCGGACGAGACACACAATGACATGGTGGAATAGAGAGGGGGGGGAAAGTAAAGTAGTCAGCGTAAATAAATACAAGCGTTCGCATTGGTGCAGAGAAGGCGTCTCTCCCCCCCCTCCCCTCACTGGTTTAATTATCGCTCCTGTCAATCAGAGGAATGGAATGGAAGAACACCCCACCTGACAAGGACCGTCCTCCGGTCTCTCATCTCTCATGTGTCACTTTCACACCCGAGACTCTTAGACACCCTTCAGCCAACAGCCAAATCAAATCTGCAGAGAGAGATATGGGCTATAGAGGCATTCTGCCCCCCCCCAATCCAAAACACCCCCGGACCTGGACACCGTCGACCCCCTCCCTGCCTTTTGACACCTCAGAAATGGGGTCCTTTTCAGAACCAACAGTTGTCCCGCCTTTTAAAAAAATTATTTTTTTCATTTCCCCCCCGCTGCTATTAGGGGAACAACAGCCCTGGGGAGAATGCAGTGGATCTATTTGTTATCCCCCCCCTGTGACTGCGCTGCATATTCCGACGCGTCCGTCTGTTCGTGGAAACACTTTTTGCAGGATTGTCATTCCTGAAAAAAGCCGACTGCAGACGGATACCAACAACGCCTGCACCGCGGCGGCGGCCGCGCAGCTAGCGCTGAGATTGCGGTGCAGTGACATTAAGGGAATGCCCCGGAACATTCTATAAGGAGAGCTTCCCCCGGGGGTCTTTCTCCGGAGAGTGAACCCACACACACACACCCACAGACACACACACACACACACACACACACACACACACACAGACACAGACACACACACACACACACACACACTCACACAGACACACACACACACACACACACACACACACCACACACACACACCCACAGACACACAGACACACAGACACACACACCCACAGACACAGACAAATACACACACACGTACACACACACACACACAGATATACACACACAGCCACGTACACACACACAGACAAACACACACACACACAGCCATGTACACACACACACACACACACACACAGCCACGTACACACACACACACACAGCCACGTACACACACACACACACAAACACACACACACACACACACACACACAGCCACGTACACACACACACACACACACACACACACACACACACACACACACACACAGCCACGTACACACACACGTACACACACAGCCACGTACACACACACACACACACACACACACACACACACAGACACGTGTGTCATTTTCAAAGGTCAACAGCAGATGTAACATTGCAGTTAAGGCAGTGATGTAGTGGACACTCACCAAGCCCTCGTCTCTCTGGCCTATTGGCCTCCCTCGTCTCTCCCCCGCTTCTCTCTCCCCCCCCTTCTCTCTCCCCCGCTTCTCTCTCTCCCCCTTCTCTCTCCCCCGCCTTCTCTCTCCCGCTTCTCTCTCCCCCCTTCTCTCTCCCCCGCTTCTCTCTCTCACGTTTCTCTCTCCTCCCCCCCTTCTCTCTCTCCCCCCTTCTCTCTCCCCCCCCTTCTCTCTCCCCCCTTCTCTCTCCCCCACTTCTCTCTCTCCCCCCTTCCTCTCTCTCCCCTTCTCCCCCCCCCCACTTCTCTCCCCCGCTTCTCTCTCCCCCCTCTTCTCTCTCCCCCGCTTCTCTCTCCCCCACTTCCTCTCTCTCCCGCTTCTCTCTCTCCCCCCTTCTCTCTCCTCCGCTTCTCTCCCCCTCTTCTCTCTCCCTCCCGCTTCTCTCTCCCCTCTTCTCTCTCCCCCGCTTCTCTCTCCCCTCTTCTCTCCCCCCTCTTCTCTCTCCCCCGCTTCTCTCTCCCCTCTTCTCTCTCCCGCTTCTCTCTCCCCCTCTTCTCTCTCCCC
>CM051001.1:34553655-34556155 GCA_027704905.1 Muraenolepis orangiensis
AAACAACATTTCTCATGACGTGAGATGTTCCATTATACGCTCCGGGAGGAGCTGCCGCTAAAACAGCCCCCAGATGCACAATGTCCTCTTAGTTCTTTGAAGGAAAATAATAAAAAAAATAGACAAAAAACCCCACACACATCATCATCTTCTTCTTCTTCTTCTTCTGGGGGCAAAACAAAACCACCCCTTTAAAATCCAAGAACTCTCCAAGCGGTTTAGTAGAACATAGATTAATCCACATTTAGAACAATGCCACTCGGAATGTGAATATGTCTAAATCTAAATCTAAATTTGGAGGACTGAATCCTCTTTAGTGAAATGTGTTTCTCTGCATTTAACGCATCCTAGTATAAAGAGCAGTGGGCATCTATTTTTTTTTTATATACAGCGCTCAGCGAGCAGGTGCCCAGGTGTTTAGGGGACTTGAACCGGCGACCTTCCGGTTCCCAAGCCCCAAGTCCTAACAGACTGAGCTATCCTGCCGCCAATGTGCAATGTGTGTGTGTGTGTGCGTATGTGTGTGTGCGTGTCTGTGTGTGTCCATTTGCGTGTGTGTGTGTGCGTGTCCTTTTGCATGTCCGTGTGCATGTGCTGTGCGTGTGCGAATGTGTGTGTGCGCGTGCGTGTGTGTGTATGTGTGTGTGCATGTCCTTTTGCATGTGCGTCTGCGTGTGCGCGCATGTGTGCGTTCGTATGTGTGTATGTGTGCACGTGTGTGCGTGTGTGTGAGTGTGACAGCCAACGATGGCGGATCTCAAAAGCCACGGCATTGCGATGGCCCTTACCTTCGGAGTGGTGCGAGAGGGTGAGCAGGCTGACACAGGACGCCCCGATGCCTGACCCGAACACCGTGATGCGGTTGGAGTCCCCGCCGAAAAACCCAATGTTCTCGCTAATCCACCGCAACGCCTGGATCTGGTCAAGCAGACCGTAGTTGCCCTTGGCCGCCTGGTCGCCGGTACTCAGAAAGCCTGGTAAAACACACATTACATTACATTACATTACAGTCATTTACCATACCCTTTTGTCCAAAGCATCTTACAATAGTGCGTTCAACAAAGGAAGGTAAGAGAACAACCAGAAGTCTAAAGTGCATTTCATTTCTAACAAGTCTCCAAGAACTGAGGCCACTGCTCAGGTAAAAGTTCAATAACTTCAGGTAAAAGTACAAAAAGTCCTAACTAAAATACCTAACTAACACGCAAACAATCTACTAAGAAAGACGCTTGTAAAAAGTGATTTACACACACACACACATAAAAAAAAAGGAACACACTTAAATCAAACGATTAATGTACCTTCAGTACAATAACAATAAACGACAACTCACAGCCAATCTCAGGAATAGCAATGCCATGTCAACAACACTTCCAACAACCACATCCCATCACCATCATTATTATTATCATTATTGTTATGGTAATTATTGTTTATTATGTTTATAGTGTGGGCTTGCCACATAAAGGTTAGCCACGATGCACAGTGACTAACCAATGTAGCATTCTCCACCCGCTAAACAAATCAGGAGACACCAGGGTCAGCCGCTGTCTGACGCGGTGGTGGTGGTGGTTGTTGGCAAAATAGAGGACATGCGTGAGACCACATGTCATCTGCACCTTATGGGAAATCAATGGCAAGTCTCCCCAGGTGGTCAACCATCATCAGGTCTATCGAGCTGCGCTGATGACAATCATGTGTGTGTGTGTGTGTGTGTGTGTGTGTGTGTGTGTGTGTGCTGCATTGACGTGGAGAGAGGCACACAAAGAGAGAGAAAGAGAGAGAGAAGACAGAGGGGGAGAGAGAGAGAGACAGAGAGAGAGAGAGAGAGAGAGACAGAGAGGAAGAGAGAGAGAGAGAGAGAGAGAGAGAGAGAGAGAGAGAGAGAGAGAGAGAGAGAGAGAGAGAGAGAGAGAGAGAGAGAGAGAGAGAGAGAGAGAGAGAGAGAGAGAGAGAGAGAGCGAGAGGGAGAGTAGAAGGAAGGAAGGAAGTTATGAAGGATCCCTCCCTGCTTCCTATGCTACCTGCCTTCCTCATGAAATCAATAACAACATAAATATCTTAACGTCGCCAAAATGAAAATGAAATTTTGCCCTCCCTTGTGTAGTGCTATCCTGACCTGAATTAGTGCTTATCACCACACACACACACACACACACACACACACACACACACACACACACGTTGTGACGGCGTGATTCCCTGTTGTGTGTAATTTGTGTCATGTCTGAGTGGGACAGTTAAACCCCTCGTGGGGGTAAATCGGATCCCATGTTAACACACTCTCCCCCCCCTCATCCAGCCACCCGTCCCTCCCCTATCCACCCTCCTCCCACATGCATATGCAAGACCAGGCCCCCCTGATGCTGAGCGATGGGTAGAAAGCCTTCGACCGGCTGTCCATCACCCGCTTGAATATGGATGTGGAGGGTGGCAGCCAAATATCCCACGACCAGCAGACCACCACCACCACCACCATCAGTACCACCACCACCACCAC
>CM051001.1:34558655-34586155 GCA_027704905.1 Muraenolepis orangiensis
CATTGTTTTTTATATGCGTGGCTATTTTTGAGTTCACAATTTATAGTGGACCGCTTCTCTTATGCTTACGCTTCAGGCCTGTTTTGACACTTTTGGTTTATGGCAAAACATATTTCTTTTTTTTTTTTAAATCCCCGCTGAATCCCGCTGCCTTCACCTCTGAATACTCCAAAGATACACTTCTATTAAAATGTAAATAATTCAACCTATTTTTTCTGGTTCTTCAGCACAAAATCCCTCTCTCTCCCCCCCCTCTCACTCTCCCTCTCCCCCCCCCCTCTCACTCTCCCTCTCCCCCCCCCCCTTTCACTCTCCCTCTCCCCCCCCCCCTCTCACTCTCCCTCCCCCCCCCCCCCCCCCTCCCAGATGGTTTGATCCATGACCCACACCTACCGCTGCAGCCCCACTCGCATGCACTAGAAACTCTACTCTCCTATTTATTAAAGTCACCCGGGAAAAAAATAAAAACCTACGGTGCACACACACACACACACACACACACACACACACACACACACACACACACACACACACACACACACACACCACACACACACACACACACACACACACACACACACACACACACACACACACACACACACACACACACATCCATTGTGACTGTCAACGAGTGGCTCACCGGGGGGGGGTTGAACCTGAGCAGGAGGGCCAGCGGGGGTTTGTGTTCTGTGCGTAGCTACGACTCTACTACATGGGCACCTCCACATCCTTGGCTTTTGACCCAGGGAGGTCCCCGCGCTGACCTGACATGAGGAATCACAACGCAAGCAAATACCTTGTTGTTTTTTTTGCAGTGCAACACAATATGATTCCTTGGCCCCGGATGGGGATTTAGTTTGAAGCGTTTCTCTTGGCGCTCCTCTCTTTTGAACGGCACTTCCAGTAAAAAAAAAAAAGGCTGCGTTACATCGATTCTCCAGTCGATGCCATGTTTCTTTTGACAAATAAACAGTTTTAGTGGCACTGTGTGGCAAAGACTGATTATGCAAGCTGCCCCCTCCCACACACACACAGCACCCCCCCTCCCAGCCTCCCTCCCCCCCCCTCCCTCCCTCCCTCCCTCCCTCCCCCCCAGCCCCTCCCCCCAGCCTCCCTCCCTCCCTCCCCCCCCTCCCAGCCTCCCTCCCCCCCCTCCCTCCCTCCCCCTCCCTCCCTCCCTCCCCCCCACCTCCCTCCCTCCCCTCCCTCCCCCCCAGCCTCCCTCCCTCCCTCCCTCCCTCCCTCCCTCCCTCCCTCCCTCCCTCCCTCCCTCCCTCCCCCCCAGCCTCCCTCCCTCCGGCACTGCTGTGCCTTCCCAATCCTATTATGTTTCCCATTCAGATTTCCCAGGCAGCCGTTCAGTGCGAGTCATGTTTGATCTGAGGCCTTCTATACATTATTCATCACAATGACTTGCATGCGGGAATGCAGGGGGTATAACTTAGAACCTACCTAAATATGTAAATGCAGAAAAACAATTAGTGTAATGCAATAGCCTTTGTTCTTCTTATTCCTTATGTTCTTCTTGTTGTTGCCATGCGATACAGTGAGTACACAGTGGTCCAAGTCAACAGCTTTGTTGTTTTTTAATGAATGTGCATCTGATTTTTCCTATCTTTTCCCATTAGGGTAACAATAAGATCCACATTAAATCTAGTGGTATATAATGAGAATCAATTTGAAGTATGTTTAGGAACACCCATTCACCGGGTCGCCTGGTCACCAACATTGTATTAAAAAAACAACAACAATATATTCTTTCCTACCCCTTAAAATTGCAAGTAGCAAATTAATATTTTGCATTGTCAATAAGAGGCCCGCTGTACTTTAATTATTTCCCCCATCCGAATACGTTTTTGAATCTTCAGACAGGAAACTATTATTTTCCTTGGCTCTCCAAAAAGCAGGGACACAAAACCAAAGAACCGCCAACGACGTGACGACTTTGCTTTGCTTGAGCATTTTCCAAGTTACGGTAAACACCGCTCCCTAATATCAATGCAGCGTAATTGCATCGCTCTGCGACACACTCGGGTTAGTTTAGTAGTTCACTCACGGCTAGGAATCATCAGGCAGTCGGTTCGTATAATACAGGACGTCTACGGTTTACCAAAATGGATCATCAAATATCTATAGTTTATGTCAGCCTTATATCTCCTGCGAGACCCCGAGTGGTCCCCGACGCCAAGGTTGGGAACCACTGCTTTAGGGCATGAATCACAACAAACATCACACCCAGCGTCCTTCAGAAGACCTCATTAATGTCGCTATTATTGAACAATTAACACATTTAGAAGTTGTCGTTGCGGTCTAGATGTAGTATAGCAAAAATGGAATATATATTTGGAAGGGGGCAGCAAATATATCGCAATTAACAACTGTTCATAAGATTTTTTTGCGACTTAAGTTTTTACGGTTTATTAAAATATATAAAGTGTTTTTTGAATAGATCTCTCATTTTGTCAGTTACTCAATAACGACGGGGGTTTGGAGAGTCCGTCCCGTATGTTTGACTCAGAAACTAGATGGCCCTAAATGGACTGCTGTAAACAGCTGGACTGGCCCCCTCCCTCCGTGTGTCTGGGTGGTGGCAGACACAAACACTAAAAAACACCGGATCGATCACAGCCGGCGATTGGACCGCTGACGGCTCAAAGTCAAGTCACACCTGTCCACTCGCATCCCCCTCGCTACGCTAAGCGTGTATTTGTACCCATGTGCAGCGCCCCCCCCCCACCTCCTCCTCCCCCCTCCCCCTTGCCCGCCAGCTAATTTGCCACGTGTGCACAAAGGGGCCTGGACATGCATCGAGTACGACAGCCTCCCCTCCTCCAGTGTTGGAGCTTCAAGCCGGCATGCCATCCAAACAGCCCACGCTCGGGGAGGGGACTTGGACGGGAGGGAGCCCTGATCACGCACCGCTCCACTTCGCCTCCAGCCCATCTCCGTTCCTCCTGTGATGATTCTAATCTGGTCACACACCACCACAGCCACGGCCAAAACAACACGGCCCGGACACTAAATACCCCAAAACCCAACAAAGAGAGGGATGCAATACGTGTTCTCACAAAGAGCTCCGTTCCGTTCTCAAGCCCATCCTGCAGATTTAGCCACCTCCTAAATACATGTGTGTGTGTGTGTGTGGTGTGTGTGTGTGTGTGTGTGTGTGTGGGGGGGGGATCCCGATCGGGTGTTTTATCAATAAGTGATCTCACCCTCACTCGGACGCAGTCAGGAAGGAAGGAGGTGAGGATGATGATGGGCCCCCCCCACCACAACTCCCTCCCTCCCCGACAACTAATAATGGAATGTGTGTAAAGTAATGGCGTCAGTGGGCTCTGGCAGTGATGCGGCGGGGGAGGAAGGGACGCTGGGGTGAGGATGGGGGAAGGAGGAGGAGGAGGAGGAGGAGGAGGAGGGTGAGAAACTTGTTATTGAGCTGAAGGGTGAAGTCACACAGGGACAGATGGGAGGGAGCAAGAGGAAGGAGTGGGGGGAGGATGGAGGAAGAGGAAGAGGAGAAGAGGAGGAGGAGGGGCGGGGGAGTGACAAACAAAAGTGAGAGAGAGAGAGAGTGACGTAATGGGGGGGAGACGTTCCGTGGTTTGGGAGACGGGCCGGCCTTCTCTGTTCTTGCCCCTGTTTCTCACTCCCACTCTCTCTCTCTCTCTCTCTCTCTCTCTCTCTCTCTCTCTCTCTCTCTCTCTCTCTCTCTCCCGCTCACTCTGAGGGTGCCGGTTAACAAGGCTGTCTGTGTCCAAACGCTCCCTCCCTCCAGTCCTCTCCACCCACGTCTCTCTCTCTCTCTCTCTCTCTCTCTCTCTCTCTCTCTCTCTCTCTCTCTCTCTCTCTCTCTCTCTCTCTCTCTCTCTCTCTCTCCTCTCTCTCTCTCTCTCTCTCTCTCTCTCCCCTTCTCTTGGGAAATAAAGCCCACATAGTCAGAGCCTTGACAGCCTTTCCCTTGAGAACCCCACCGCCCTCCACCCAAACCTCCCAATACAAAAGGCTGCTAACCCCCCCCCCCCAGCCAGTCTGGGGTGAATGAAAGAGGGTGGGGTTGGCAGGCCAGGAGTGGAGGGAGGCGAAAGGGGAAGACACCCTCCACTCTGCCACATAAAGGGCCAGTGTATCAGCCCCCCCCCCACCCTGAGATGGGTGGAGGTCATAACCTGCAGTCCATCCTCCCTGTAAGGGAGTCATTCCCACAAGAGCCCATCAAGCCAATCCATTAATCCCTGGAGAGGGAGGAGAGGGGGGGAAAGGGGGAGGAGTAGAAAGAAAGACAATCAAAATCAACAGGATGTGTCCGGGTTGTTGAGGGTGGGGAGGGGGGGGGGGGGGGGGTGAGTATAGAGATTTGAGGGCAGGAGGATTGGCACTCATCATGAGTCAATATACCGCCGCTGTTCACAACCCAACCCACTGACCAATGGCAGGATGAGGAAGAAGATGAGGAAGATGAGGAAGAAGGTAAAAAAAATAGCAACAGGGACACCCTGAGAAGGAGAGGCATTGGGTTAGAGAGAGAGAGAGAGAGAGAGAGAGAGAGAGAGAGAGAGAGAGAGAGAGAGAGAGAGAGAGAGAGAGAGAGAGAGAGAGAGAGGAGAGAGAGAGAGAGGAGAGAGAGAGGCAAAGCACAACAAGAGAGTCTCTTTATGGCTGCCTGAACACTAAAGGCCATTCAAGCGCCATTCTGTCCGTGTTTCCGGTGGGCGAGAAATGAAGGACTCAGGACCATACTGTGAACAAACACCAAACAAACAGCTAGCAGCAGGCTCCGCTCCGAGCTCTGTGTTTAGCACCTAATCCCCCGCAAATTCCCGCTTCCATCTGAATAAACATACCGAGGAGATTTGCGTCAAACTACTGTCTGCCTATTAAACAATGCTAAGGCAAATATACAAATATTAGACCACTTTGAAAGGCGGCGTAGCTCTCGGACGTCCAAGGGTTCCGGTCCTCTACGTTTTCACGTAGCTCAAATTGCCTACAAAATTGCTAAGGCTAAAAAAACATTAGTCAAAGAAACGCGGTAAACGCTATTTGTATATATATATATTTTTTGGAATCTCAGCAACACACACACACACCACACACACACACACACACACACACACTCACACACAGACGGAGACAGATAGTGTGTGTGTGTGCAGAACAGGCCGGGTCAATAGCGGGGTTCTGTGCGGTTGCCTAGCTGGAGGTTCCATGAAGATTCCGGAGGCTCATGTGGAAAATATAAATTGTGTGCAACAAAGCGTCACAAAAAGGAACTGGCAGTGGAGCTGTGGGACTACACAGCGTGCCATCCAACACCCTCTCACAGAGCGCCAGACAGCGTGCCATCCAACACCCTCTCACAGAGCGTCAGACAGCGTGCCATCCAACACCCTCTCACAGAGCGTCAGACAGCGTGCCATCCAACACCCTCTCACAGAGTGTCAGACAGCGTGCCATCCAACACCCTCTCACAGAGCGCCAGACAGCGTGCCATCCAACACCCTCTCACAGAGCGTCAGACAGGGACTACACAGCGTGCCATCCAACACCCTCTCACAGAGCGCCAGACAGCGTGCCATCCAACACCCTCTCACAGAGCGTCAGACAGGGACTACACAGCGTGCCATCCAACACCCTCTCACAGAGCGCCAGACAGCGTGCCATCCAACACCCTCTCACAGAGCGTCAGACAGCGTGCCATCCAACACCCTCTCACAGAGCGTCAGACAGCGTGCCATCCAACACCCTCTCACAGAGCGTCAGACAGCGTGCCATCCAACACCCTCTCACAGAGCATCAGACAGCGTGCCATCCAACACCCTCTCACAGAGCATCAGACAGGGACTACACAGCGTGCCATCCAACACCCTCTCACAGAGTGTCAGACAGCGTGCCATCCAACACCCTCTCAGAGCGCCAGACAGCGTGCCATCCAACACCCTCTCACAGAGTGCCAGACAGGCGGCCAGACAGACAGACAGAGGGGGGCAATGGAAGAAGAGGAAGCAGATGAAGAAGAAGGAAGGGGGGGAAAAGGCACAATATGTAAATCAAGTTTGATGGAGGGGGCGATGGGGCGATGGGGGGGTTGATGGTGGGCATGCCAGCTGTTGCTCGTCCTGCCTGTGACTTTGGAGCGGTTTCGATCTGACTGCGAGACGTGTCCTTCTGGCCAGGCGAGTAGTTTAGCAGTATGTATATGTATACATCAACACCCCACCCGTCCCTGTCCCAATGCCACTCAATCAATCACCCGTCGGCCGTGGCAGCTGTTGGGATTTTTGGTCTGGCTACCCCCCTCACCTTATTCTCCTCTGCTTCATCTCTCCTTCTCTCCTCTGAACATCCGACCACCTCCTCCCACCCACCATCATCTCCACCGCTGTCACATCCACAACCTCCACCATCTGCTTCTCCATCACCACCCTGCATCTCAAACCTCCATCAGCTTCACCCGTACGGTCTCCATGTCCACATCTCAGAGTGCCATTGTTGTCATTGCGGTTATAAGAACAATGACATTATGTAGCAGTCGTCACGGTCACTCTTACGCCCAACAGCAATTTAAAAAGAGATATCATTTCAAAACTAAAACTAACTTAACTTCAAATTTCCAAAAACAAGTCTGATTTATATATAGATAATATAATAATATATACTCAGCCTTCTGTTTCTATGCTGATTAGAACAGTAAGATCAGGATATTTTCGAGAACATTGTTATTGAAAATGGTCAATACCCAGGGTTTGTTATTGATGACCACTTCAACATACGTCTAGTATGTTGACGCTTATGCTTTTAATGTGAAACTGATATTGGGGGAGTCTACCTTTTGACTTTGACCGTACTCTTGATTACGGTGATGTACATGAATGCCTCTGCGCCTCTGCGTCTTCACACACCAAATGTATGCGGTGTATCATCTCTAAAATTCATTGTTCTAAATGTGGATATCTATCTCACCAAGCAAATTGGTCAGCTTTATGTAATAATAATAATGCTGGCTTTTATCCAAAGTGCTTTTTTTCAAGTCATGTAAAGTCCTCACATCACCCAGTCATACACCGACGGCGGAGTCAGCCATCAAGGAGACAGCCAGCACGTCAGGAGCAGTTAGGGTTAGGGTGTCTTGCTCAAGGACACCTCGACAGTTTTGTTGCTAGGAGGAGCCGGGGGATCGAACCAGCGACCTTTCGGTTGTGAGGCGACCACTCTACCTCCTGAGCTATACTGCCGCGTCTACTATGGAACTATGGAAAATACAATCTCCATTCTCAGGACATTCTGCAATACGTTGTTCCCAAAGTCCAAAGAGAACTAAGAAAGACAGCTATTGGATTTTCTTTACCTGCTGCATGGAACAATCTATAGAAAAGTAAACTTCAAAAACTATTTGAAACTGTTGTGAAATCAATTGAGTCCGGGTAGTCTGTGTGCAGAGGTTTTATGTGATCATTGGAATGTTGTTCAGACCTATCTTATTGTTGAATTGCTGTGATTCTTGGCCGGGTCTCCCTTATAAAAGAGATCTTTCATCTCAAAGGTTAAATAAATCATGCATTAAATAAATCATTCACCGCCACCTCCTTCCCCATCGCCTCCATCATCTCCACCTGCAGCAGCACCACCCCCATCTCCGCCTCCACCCACCACCACCTCCTCCTCCGACACCACCGTCTGTCTCTGAAAGGCTCCTGTTCACTCTCCCCCCCCTTATCTCTTTGCACTACTACCGCCACCTCTTGCTACGTCTCTCCTCTCTCCTTTCTCCTCTTATCGCTGCACCTCTGCCACCCTCCACCAGCGCTAGCACGCTAGCAGAGGCGGTGGTGCCACGGCCAGAGACAGGGAAATGCTTTTACGCTAAGTGGCGGTTTGCATCTTGCAGCTGGTGTGGAGGCGGGCCCCGCTTGAGCCCACGGAGCGGCAAGAGAAAGAGAGAGAGAGAGAGAGAGAGAGAGAGAGAGAGAGAGAGAGAGAGAGAGGGAGACAGGTGTTGCTGCGTCACACCTGGTAGGCTAAGCAAAGCTTTTCCGTTGGTGGCGCCTGGAGACAGATACAGACAGTCAGTGGGCGGGAACATACATCCACGCCTCAAATCTATATATACACACATTTATTTTTCCTTTCTATCGCTCGCTTTATCTTTGTCTCGTGCTTGTGTGTGTGTTCCCGTGTTTCTCATATTTGGGGGTTAGGTTGTGCATCCATCTCAGATCTCAACTCTAGGTTTTGAAGCCTAGGGCATCCTCCTCCTCATCATTATGGCCATCATCATCATCATCGTCATCTCTTCTTGAGTTCAAAGTCATCGTGCAAATGACATGGTACCCGGCTGATGTAATTTGTGGGCGTGTAGCGAAAGCGTAGCACACATGTAGCACCGCCCACCTCTGGGGGAGAGGGTGGCTCAGATTGGGCTAAGATACCACGGAGGAGATCAGAGCAGGGAAAGGGGGGGGGGGGGGGGTGTGTGGAGGGGGGGGGGGAGGGCTTATCAAAGCCCATCAGTTGAAGGGAGTGTGAGTTTAAGGTCATCCTTTAGAGCATCTTCAAAGCCCTTGTAGCCTCTTCTCCCTGCGCAGGGTTGGCTGGGCCGGATGGTTAGCTATAATGAGCCTAGTCAGACCGCTGGCCCCCTGTTGCTGGGATCTGGGAAGATTGCGGAAAAAAAACAAGGGGAGGACGACTGGCGACTTCCAAGATTGTTATTCTTATCTTCCCTTTATGCTGTGTTTTAATTCGCTTTCGCAACACGTTCATTTGTTAAAAACTGTCTGCCAACATGTGTTGCAAACAGCAAGCGCAGCAAGGCGAATTAGCATCTGGTTCCCTGGGCTGGTGGTGCAGTGTGTGTGAGTCATGTTGTAATTTGCTCATGCGGGCATGTGCAATATTTTTGGGGGGACGGGGACGGGACTGTTGTCACAAGAGCAAGGGCAAATGCTATTTTATACTCTGAACAATTAGCCTGTGTGTGTGTTTGGTCACTGCGCGCCTGTGATAGTGAGTAACCCGCAGCGCGGTGGCTGTACAGCCTGTGTGGGTGAGAGTGCAGGAGCCCTGTCCATAGGAACAGAGAGCAGTGGGTCAGTGGGAGCATGTGCATGGGCGTGCGTGTGCGTGTGTGTGTGCATGTGTGCGGGACTGGAGGAGAGCAGACACGTCTCTAATAGCTCCCATGGTTTTGGTGTATAGTATTGCTATAGTATAGTGTTTATAGCATATAGTATAGTATATAGTATATAGAGTTGTTTATAGTATAGTATAGTATTGCATAGTATAGTGTACTGAGTATAGTATAGTGTTTATAGCATATAGTATAGTATATAGTATATAGAGTTGTTTATAGTATAGTATAGTGTACTGAGTATAGTATAGTGTTTATAGCATATAGTATAGTATATAGTATATAGAGTTGTTTATAGTATAGTATAGTGTACTGAGTATAGTATAGTGTTTATAGCATATAGTATAGTATATAGTATATAGAGTTGTTTATAGTATAGTATAGTATTATAGACATTCAGAATGCCAGAGGGAATGCGGAGTAAGCCATCCGTTGTACACATGGCAAAAATAAAGAATCTTAAATATTGAATGTATGTCTATGAGAGTATATATGAGCAGGTTTATGTGTGTGTGTGTGTGTGTGTGTGTGTGAGTGTTGCAGTGTGTGTGTGCGCGTGTGTGTATGCATGTGTGTGTGTGTGAGCTTTGCACATGTCCTATGTGCACGCGTATATGTGTGTGTGTGTGCATGCATGTGCATGCATGTACTTGCTTGCGTGCATGTGTGTGTGTGTGTGTGTGTGTGCGTAGGCGTGTGCATGCGTGCGTGCGTGTGCACGTATGTGAGTGGGATGCGGTGAGGTAGGTATGGATATTAATCATAGGGAGGAGCCTGGTTCCGTGGCGCCGAGCGGAGATGGATGGGCTGTGAGTGCAGTGATGTCACCCTGACAAATGGGCCGGCCATGTTGGCGGAGACTTGCACATCGCCTCTCATTTCAATTAGTTCTTCACAACAACCCACCCACCCCACAATTTGCAGGTTATGCACACACACACACGGCACACACACACACACTCACACACACACACACACACACACACACACCAACACACACACCCTCCGGTGTCCTAACCTATCGCAGAGCCTTCTAACTTGAGGCAGTGATGCATAGGAGCACACTGCCTCTGAGCTCACACGTACCGGGCGCCCCTCCCCTTCCCCCCCAATTATGACAACATGCTCACCTTTCCATTACCATTCACAGTATAAAAGCCAAGAAGCATTGCAGACTCTTCCTTTAGGTCCGCACCGAGTCCACCGCCAACGCTCGTTGGCAGCCGATTCAGTGTTTACAAACTACCGCAGAATGTGGCACCGCACCAGCCTTTACCCACAATATCAATTTGATGAAGTGCTGGACTGGTAGCTGTGACTAGGCATTCGCCCTAATGATAATAGAATGCATCGGGTTCCTGAGACAAAGTACAGAGTAAAGAAGCACACACACACACACACACACTTCACACTGCTGAGAGAGGCAGTTATGGGAGTTCAGTGGACTGGAGCTAGCGAGGGCTAACCTCACCCCGGCTAGCTCCTTACTGCTCCCGGGGTCCTGAAAGGTCTCCCATGTCTCCTTGTTGAAGGAGTCTGATTTGAGGGTGTCCATCTACCCCACTAAAGAGTTAAGGGATTAAGCCCAAAGGCACCACTATCCGCTATAGCAATAGGGCCTGGTCTCCCATTCCTATCAGTGTGGGGTGAACTTCCACCTTTGCGTGGCCGGTCTGGGTTGGACTCCACTTCGTGCTCCTTCTCTCTCCTGCCTCTTGGTCTGGGTTGGACTCCACTTCGTGCTCCTTCTCTCTCCTGCCTCTTGGTCTGGGTTGGACTCCACTTCGTGCTCCTTCTCTCTCCTGCCTCTCCGCTCCAAATCACACTCTTGTTTTCCCTCTTTTTTTCGGCTTCCTTCTGATGCTCGGCCAGAAGTATAATTAAAAGATTCCCAGTAGCTATGTGCGGGCCAAATCCTGGATCTGTGTGTGTCTACGTGTGCGTGCGTGTGTGTGTGTGCGTGCTTGTGTGTGTGCGTGTATGTGTGTGTGTGTGTGTGCTTGTGTGTGTGCGTGCTTACGTGTGTGTGTTTGTGCGTGTGGGTGTGTGTGCAAGTGTGTGTTTGTGTGTGTGTGTGTGCGTGTGTGCATGTGTGTGCCTGTTTCCATGGGTGAATTTGCGGTTTTGTTTGTGGTTGTTGGTGAATATTGCTGACTGACATTAAATATAGATTTGATGATTTGATCGATCGTCGCAGGAAGCAACACCTAGTTCCCAGTCTCACCGGCAAGATAAAAAACACACAAACAAGCAAGGTTGTCTCCTCCAGCGGCTGAACACCAGTACCCTCCACGCCGCGCTGCGGTTGACCTGCTGACGCGTGCTTCTGTGCTATGATGTATGACTGTTGGCCGTCTCCTCGCTCACAATGCAGGGGAGACGGAAACACTCCCAAATAGCATCTGTGATTAGCATACCGCTTTCCACAAGGCACAAAGTCAAGCCTTTGTGTCATCCATTGTTGTCTTAAATACAGAGGGGCCTGTGCTGCTATCTTACGCCCCATACTACAAAAGGATGGATGATTCCCAAGCAGACTGACGGAAGTGCTCCCTTCCTCCCCCTCCCCCCCCTCTCCGTACTCCATACAATTCCTATCCTATAAGTCCTGTATTCTTCACCAGGGGTCGTGGTGTTCCACCAGGCTGTGTGATGTGCTGCTTTTGTTGTTTCCCGCCTCTCTTTCTAATCCAACAACACTAAAGAACTGAGTCCAACCCAACCAACTAAATAAATAAATAAACCAAAAAAATAAAAAGAGGTTAGATCTCTCTTTCTGTTTCATCTCTGGCCGCCTGTGATCTCCGGGGACAACGCTCTGTGCTCGTCTGCTCTGCCTGGCATTGAGAGATTGAGGCAGTGCGCTGTTTGTTTGGCATTCTTTCTTTCCCCCATCCTGTCCACCCCCCCGTCCCCGTCCACATCCCGCTGAAATCTGCCTGACAGTTGGGCAGCGCGGCCCTAGCCCCCACAGGGGCTGCCGTCAGATCAAATGTCACCACAACTTTGTACCAAGCGCCCTATAGGCTGGCCAAGCCTACTGCTGCACACCTTTGTGTGCACACAGTGACGGCCACACCAGGGAGAGAGAGAGAGAGAGAGAGGAGAGAGGAGAGAGAGAGAGAGAGAGAGAGAGGGAGAGAGAGGAGGAGAGAGAGTGGAGGAGAGAGAGAGTGAGAGGGGGAGAGAGAGGGAGAGAGAGAGAGAGAGAGAGAGAGAGAGAGAGAGAGAGAGAGAGGGGGAGGAGAGTGAGGAGAGAGAGAGGAGATGAGGAGAGAGGAGGAGGAGAGAGAGAGAGAGAGAGTGGAGGAGAGAGAGGAGAGAGGAGAGAGAGAGAGAGAGAGAGAGAGAGAGAGAGGAGAGAGAGAGAGAGAGAGAGTAGAGAGAGAGAGAGAGAGAGAGAGAGAGAGAGAGAGAGAGTTATAGCTCTATGGTAGCATAGAACTGGACGTTACCAAAGCAACATTAGTTTAGCAATGCACCAATGAACAAAACCAGTATTGCACTACTGGCCCCATTTCATATGCAAAGATACGTACTCTTGATACCTACCAGCCTCCACCCCCCGTCCCCCTTAACACACCCACACCCCACACAAGAAGAAGAAACTAATCAGAGAAAGAGCGACCACAGGAACACCCATAAAAGGAACAGCTGTAAAAGGCAAAGCAGGCGATCAGGAGGTGCTTGGTGGTGAATAAGGATGCTGAGCCCCTAGTCTCAGATGTTGGGACACGTCTCTAATGAGGCCCACAACACACTTTAATGTATGTCCGAGGGCCAACAATCCTATACTTTTAAACTCTAGTGGTGAAATGTCTCTAAGCAGTTTATACAAAAGGGGATGGGGGCGGGGGGGCAGTAAAGTGTTCTGTAGCGAAACAATCCCGCAATTAGTCCGAAAGATCAATATGGCCAACGATATAGAAATAAAACGACTCTTCCTTGAAATGCCTTGTGAAAATAGGGGCGGTCGTGCCCGTCACACTTTATGGCGCCCGGACCTGCAGCTCAGCAACTGTGTAAACTCCCTTTTGGTTTTTCCATTAGCAATTTAGATGCATTTTTTAAGCCTCGATGTCCGGAAGTTAAATTTCATTCCAACTAATAAACACAGACAGTTTAATAAAGCCGGTTGTCTCGCGATTATGGCCACTTAAAATGTTCAGTAGGTTACAAAGAGAAGGCTCGGCGGTACCCGTAACGACGCCTCGTCCTTTAACCCTGAGCAACAACAAGCTACGTGATTGAATAGCCAAAGACAAAAATCAAAACAAAACATGTCACAGTGGTCTGCTCATTTGACGGGGGGGCACCGTGATTGGATAAGGGCCCTCTGCTATCCTCACAAGCCGGCGCATTTTAACAGCTTTTGAGACTCAAATTCATGACATCTCGCAGTCAAACGCAGTCCACCCCCGCTCTCCTTGTCTCCTCCACCAGAGAAGCGAGAGCAGTAGCATCCTTCCCACAAATTAGTCTCTCTTTCTCTCTCTCTGCTGCTCTCTCTCTGCTGCTCTCTCTCTCTCTCGCTCTGTCTCTCTCTCTCTCTCTCTCGCTCTGTCTCTCTCTCTCTCTCTCTCTCTCTCTCTCTCTCTCTCTCTCTCTCTCTCTCTCTCTCTCTCTGTCCATCTCTCTGTATCTCTCTCTCCATCTCTCTGTCTCTCTCTCCATCTCTCTGTCTCTCTCTCTCCATCTCTCTGTCCTCTCTCTGTCTCTCTCTCTGTCTCTCTCTGTCCATCTCTCAGTCTCTCTGTCCATCTCTCTGTCCACCTCTCGGTCTCTCTCTGTCCATCTCTCTGTCCATCTCTCTGTCTCTCTCCCTCATTGCAGCACGAGAGGGGAAGAGGGGGAGAGAGGGGCATCTCCCATCCTGTCACCTCCTGTTAGCTCAACCTGCCGTCGGTGCGTGCTCGTCGTGGCGTAACACAAACGCAACCCTTCTCTCTCGTCGTCTGTGCTCTCAAACCAACCCCACCACCCCCACCCCCACCCCTCGCTGACTCCCCCCCCCCCCTCCGGGTAAATGAATAAAAGAAGGAGTGGCTCTCCCAGGTAATTAGATTAAGCGCGACATTCCCGCCTCCAAAGTACACGCTGACAAAGCACAAAGTAAAACGCACTGACGGGAGGGTAGGGGGGAGGAGGGGAGGAGGGGAGGAGGGGGAGGAGGGGGAGGTATTGTCACTGTAGCCATATAGCCACATGTGACCCGCTGACTGGCCGGCCGAGCCTTCGCACTCTTTTTCATCGACGGTGCTTCATCCACACACACACACACACACACACACACACACACACACACACACACACACACACACACACACACACACACACACACACACACACACACACACACACACACACACACACACACACACACACACACACACACACACACTCTACTCTGCCACTCCCACCGCTCCTCCAAGGGCATGAGGTTATGAGATGGAAAACACGGCCCAGATATAAGGCCCATCATCGTTCATCTCATTTTGACACAATCCCCCAGATACGCCTGATCACTTTTCTTAGTTTACATATTTATTAATTTTTTTGCACTTTGAGTTGCAATTGAGTTTCTTGCCTTTTTAGGAAAAAAGAAAGAAGAAAAGTAGGCGGAGAGCAGATGTTTGTGTATCCACATGCTTTGGGCCGTGTGGCCTCAGCCACGGTGGTCGATGGTCGTATCTGGGTCACGTGTTGCTATTTCACACACTTCTGCAAACAACAATAATCTTTGGCATCCTAAAGGATTTAACTGACAGAGCGGGTTTTTTTGTTTTGTTTTGTTTTTACCGTTTCATTTAATGAACGGCACATGTGCAAATGTGTGATTGTGTGTGTGTATATTTCATTTCGCAGCACCGGGCATATTTTATTAAAAATGTGTTTCTGATGCGCCGCCTCAAACATATCATAACATATCATATAATCCTCTTATTCTGTACGCCATCTCTCATTCCGACGCTATTTCCAATGTAACTGAAATACACTGTTAATAATTCCCCCTCTCTCTCTCTCTCTCTCTCTCTCTCTCTCTCTCCTCTCTCTCTCTCTCTCCTCTCTCTCTCTCTCTCTCCTTCTCTCTCTCTCTCTCTCTCTCTCTCTCTCTCTCTCTCTCTCTCTCTCTCTCTTCCCAGCGCAGACGAGGGGGTAAACAGGGAGTTTTTAAACAATTTTTTTATTTATATATCTTTTATTTTTTACTGGCATATTGAGCGATGATAAGTGAAAGGAAAGACAAGCCGACTGAGTGGTGGAGGGAGAGGACGCCGCCGTGTTTCCGGGTAGACCAAGGACAATGTCATCTCCCTTCCATCTCACCCCAGCTTGGGAATGATCGGATGTCACAGCCAATTCCAGATCCTCTAAATCGACATGCTCTTGGGGTTTGGGGGAGTGTTTATATATATATATAGAGAGAGAGAGAGAGAGAGAGAGAGAGAGAGAGAGAGAGAGAGAGAGAGAGAGAGAGAGAGAGAGAGAGAGAGAGAGAGAGAGAGAGAGAGAGAGAGAGAGAGAGAGAGGCGTATACCTAGCCCTATCCAACCCAACTGGTAGAGCACGGCATGGACAGGGTTAGGGTTTCGATTCTCACCGTGCTACAGATGTATGTAGTGTGGGTCAAGCTACCCAATGTAGCTCAAGCTACATCAGAAGACAACAATCTATTTCTGGCTGATCTATGTCTGGGTTCTTACTTGTTGATACAGCCGCATCCCCTGCTCACTACCTGTTGATACTCGTATACTTACCTGTATATATATATATATATATATATATATATATATATATATATATAGACCTATAACTCTGCACATATCTCATACGTACTCGTAGTTATTTTATACCTATTTTTATACCTAGTAGACAGTTTTTACATCTTACCTTCCATTTAACCACTGGACATTGTAAATGTCCTACGCTCTTCACTGTGACATTTACACTCTGATTAGATGCCAAATTATTTTCCCTGTACTGTACAGTACAAATAACTGTCACTGTGCTGTGGAATGACAATACATTTGAATCTAATCTAATCTAATCTAATCTAATCTAATTCCCACGCTGTCATTGCAGGCCCCTCCCCGACATCACTCCAACCAATCAGGACCTCAGGTATTAGAACAGGAGCACTATGGCCCTCCTCCGTCCCCCTCCGGGTCTATATAGACTCCACCTTTCTCTCTACGGAGAAAGAGATGGAGTCCTCCAGGGCCAAAGCATTCCATCCATAGCCACCACCACCAGCACCACCAGCGCCCAGACACCATCAGGGAGGAATCGCCCCCGGCAGACTTTACAGATCCATCGTCCCCATGGAGAAGAAGAATGATTTGTTGGTGTCGTCGATAACTGTCGCCGTTCATTTTTTCATATTAGTCTCTACTGATTGAAAAGGCTTTCATTCATGTATCCCGTTTGGCTGGTGGCAGACGACCTGCCACCAGCCATTAAAATGGCTTCTTGAGGGCTCCTCCCGAAGACGAGGACACAGGGTGATGAGGAATCCGGTATATTGCAAGAGTTTAAATAATGGTGAACAGAGCAGATGGTACATGCTCTCTTCCTCGAGTGTGTGTGTGTGTGTGTGTGTGTGTGTGTGTGTGTGTGTGGTGGCTGTTTAAACCTGTTGGGCTTGATTAACAATGACCCAAAGGTGTGCAGCCAATCAGTTTAACTCAGGCAAGGTGAGGCTGCTTAAACCAACCACACACCGTTAACCTGTGAACCCCGAAGAGAGACGGAAGACCAGGTGAAAACATATCTCCGGTTTTTACATTTTTTAGGGAAACCCTAAAAGTGGCGTGCGGTTCCCTGCCAAAGCCTCCGATCACTGGGATGGTGGCTCAATACCGCCTCATTAACAGCTAACTAGCAAGCAGGTGCACAACAGAGGAACCCCATTGTCTCGATTGAATTATCCCGCGCGTCGTTTCCCCACGCCGCTCAGCCACGCCCCCGCTCAGTGACCACTAAGCGCCTTAACGTTGCTAATGCCCCTTGATTTCCGCGAGCGCTCTCCGCGGTGATATAAAAGCCATATGTTGATGACAAGTCTTTTCTCCTCCGCCTCTGACAGGATAACTAGCTGTATGGCCCTCTCAACGCCTCCGTAGTGTGCGTATAAACACACACACACACACACACGGCCGGGGCCCGGAGAACTTAACTGTAGCGCCGCTCTGCGGCTCCTTAACTGGCCGGTCCGGGAGCCACACTGCTGTGTGTTGTGGCTCGCAGTCACAAACATCTCTCTCCCTCCCAGTGGCTGGAACACCTCATTGTGCTGTTCACTAGCAGAGCAAACTGTTATTTTTATGACGACACACTGTGTGTGAGTGTGTGTGTGTGATTGTGGAGTGTGTGTGTGTGATTGTGGATTGTGTGTGTGTGTGTGTGTGTGTGATACTGATTGTGTGCAATTCTGATTGTGTGTGCGTATATGTGTGCACATGTGCATGTGTGTGATTGTGTGTTTGTGTGTGGGATTGTCTGTGTGTGTTTGTGTGTGTGTGAGATTGTGTTTGTGTGCAACTCTGATTTTGTGTGTGTGACTCTGATTGTGTGTGTGCGATTAAGATTTTGTGTGTGTGTGTATGTGTGATTGTGTGTGTGCTTCTGTGTATGTGTGTATGTGTGATTGTGTGTGTGCGTGTATATGTGAGCACATGTGCAAGTGTGTGATTGTGTGTGTATATGATTCAGATTGTGTGTGCGTGTTCATGTGCCTGTATGTGTGCGTGTGTGTGTGCGATTCTGATTGTGTGTTTGTGCGCATGTGCGTGTGTGTGTGAGGGCCCATCGCTCCATGCAGCTGTATATATAGCGCTTGTAAGTTTGTACTGGTTGCATGTTACCACCTCCCCCTGTCTCCTCCCTGTCTCCTCCCTCTGTCTCCTCCCTGTCTCCTCCCTCTGTCTCCTCCCTCTGTCTCCTTCCCTGTCTCCTTCCCTGTCTCCTCCTCTGTCTCCTTCCTGTCTCCTCCCTCTGTCACCTCCCTCTGTCTCCTCCCTATCTCCTCCCTCTGTCTCCTTCCCTGTCTCCTCCCTCTGTCACCTCCCTCTGTCACCTCCCTCTGTCACCTCCCCCTGTCTCCTCCCTGTCTCCTCCCTGTCTCCTCCCTCTGTCTCCTTCCCTGTCTCCTCCCTCTGTCTCCTTCCCTGTCTCCTCCCTCTGTCCCCCCCCCCCTCCCCCAAACTAGCATGGAGGACAGCTCTGAGTGGCATCCTTGTGCTCTAATTAAAACAGGAGGAGAATTAGTCCCGCTTGTGAGCAGTTTTCATAATTACCCGGGCAATTCATTCATTATTTAACCTAACGAGGCAGCTCACTACCCAAACATACATTAGCGCGGAGAATCTGTGGCCTAATTTAAAGAAAACCATAAATATGTTAATCTAGGTACAACAAAAACCCTGAAAAGGGGGTTTAAGGACACGGAAAACAAGCGCCAGCCGTTAGATGGCGAGGGATATGAAGTCAATGTGTCAATGTTTGATCTTATCTATTTAAAAATAGTTTGCTGATGACGGAAGGCACACACGGGGACGCTGGTTTTTTAATAGCTTTTTCAGTCCATATGAAAGGTAAGCGTGACCTTATTTTGGGAGCTCCTTAGTCCAATGCGAGTGCCTCGCTGTGTGGAACACGCCTAATCAAGCCCCGCAGAACCAGGTGGGAAGGTGGTTCTAAAACAGCTGGGCTACCAAGTGGAGGCTTTAAATTGCACCATGTAGAGCATTCGACATGATTTTACGAGGGAAAAGGGTATTCTTCAAAGAGGCATTCTACCGTCTGGTGCATTCTGTGAAATAACGTGTTTAAAAAATGTACTTCCCTCTGCCAATTTCTAGACTAATTGTTGTGACTTTAGCCCAAGCGGTATTGTTAATGCATGTGAATGTGGGTGGTGGTGGTGGTGGTTGGGGGTGGTGGTGGTGGTGGTTGGGGGTGGTGGTGGTGGTTGGGGGTGGTGGTGGTTGGTGGTGGTGGTGGTGGTTGGGGTGGTGGTGGTGGTGTGTGGTGGTGGTTGGGGGTGGTGGTGGTGGTGGTGGTTGGGGGTGGTGGTGGTGGTGGTTGGGGGTGGTGGTGGTGGTGGTGGTGGTTGGGGGTGGTGGTGGTGGTGTTGGTGGTGGTTGGGGGTGGTGGTGGTGGTGGTTGGGGGTGGTGGTGGTGGTGGTGGTGGTGGTTGGGGGTGGTGGTGGTGGTGTTGGTGGTGGTTGGGGGTGGGGTTTTCATTAATATGCAATTATGCAATCGTCGAAGCCACGCAGTATTTTTCTTAATCCTTTATCAAAAAGGAACCTTTGAAAGCGATTGGTGTTGAAAAGCAATCTAAGGATGCAGGAAGGATTCTGGTTTGAGTGCCGACCGCACAGCAGTGAGACTCCTATAGTCTCACAAGCCACACAATGCATGAGGCTACGGGCTGTGGGGGCTGGAGCATCACGCCAGACTGGGGGTGACACTGGCTTGTAAAACCATTGAGTCAGAAAAGATGTGTGTTTTGATGCGACTCCAGCATCACTTATGATAATTCACACGGCATGCCTATACCCTTTCACTTATGCACATCAGGTGGATCTGCTGATGAAACACACGCCTCTCGTAGAGCCCCCCCCCTGTAACCCTCCTCCCCTATACAGCCTCATATTTCATGGAGATAAATCTAAAGGAAAGAGTGGAACTTATTCATCTAGAATGAATACATTTAGCATCTCCTCCTCCCTTGGAAGAGATCCATCCTCTTTTCATGTATCATGGAACACTCGGAGAGAGTGTGAGAGTGTGAGAGAGAGAGAGAGAGAGAGAGCGAGAGCGAGAGAGAGAGAGAGAGAGAAGTGTGAGAGAAAGTGCGAGAGACAGTGCGAGAGAGAGAGAGAGTGAGTGATAAATAGAGAGAAAGACGGAGAGAGAGAAAGAGAGAGAGAGAGAGAGAGAGAGAGAGAGAGAGAGAGAGAGAGAGAGAGAGAGAGAGAGAGAGAGAGAGAGAGAGAGAGAGAGAGAGAGAGAGAGAGAGAGAGAGAGAGAGAAAGAGAGATGAAAAGAGAGAGAGAGAGCGAGAGAGAGAGAGGGGGGGGGGAGGGGATGATAGATAAAGAGAGGGAGGGGGAGAAAGAGAGCAAGAGTGAGAGAGAGCAAGAGCGAGAGGAAAAGAGAGAGAGAGAGAGAGAGAGAGGGGGGGGGTGATAGATAGATAGATAGAGAGATGGAGAGAGGTAGAGATGGATTGTATGTGCGCGAGAGAGCGGAATCAGATGGCGCGGTGAGGAGACGCCTCCCCCATCCCCTTCCACCATCCATCGCATTAAATGTGTGATTACACCCCCTGATATATGGCACTTAAGAGGTGATCAGAATGCAAGCCGGATGGGCCCCCACGCGCGGAGCTCCCAGCAGCACCGCCGCTAATATCATCTGTGTGTGGTTGGGCCTCGCCCCTCTGGAAGGGTCCACCAGGAACCCTGTGTCAAGCGTTGTTAACTTGTTTGCTGCTGTATTAACCACCCGATAGCCTGTGCCTGGGCGCACACACACACACACACACACACACACACACACACACCACACACACACACACACACACACACACACACACACACACACACACACACACACACACACACACACACACACACACACACACATCCCATTCCACATCTCTGGGGACCTCTGGCATGTGGGTGTACCTTACAGGAGCAGGGTAAGTGATGTTCTTCTCCCTGTGTAACTGACAGAGGGCATGGTAATGTAAACAGACCTCTACATTATTATTATTATTAATACTATTATTATTACTATTACTATTATTAATATTAATAATACTAATTGATTATGTATTTTGTATTATGAATTAATAATGACAATTATTTGTATTGTTATTAATATTATTATTATTATTATTATCATTATATGACACGCCCCCCTCTATCCAACCTACAGCTGGTGTTTGTTCCTGCATTACAGATGTTTCACAGGCAAAACTTATATTTGATCATACAGCGGCACCGTGGGCCAGGTGTTACCATAAACGGATACAAACAACACACACACACACACACACACACACACACACACACACACACACACACACACACACACACACACACACAAGCACAGTGGGCATATCATTCCACTGATGCACAGAGATGGCACATTATGAAGCACTCTGATCAAACAGCTCCCCATCCCGTCGCTGGAGGAAAGTGGCGTCGCTGGTGGATAGCAGGACTCATCTGCTCCACTGACCCAGAAACACTTCTTCTAATTGTCCTCCGTCGGCTCCCCGGGGGCCTGTTCACACGCTGTGACCTCTTTACACACAGTGCACCGCCCGCCCCGGACCCAAGGCACACAGCTCAATAGAGTGGGGACACACCCGGTCCCCGGGGCTCCCCCTCGGGCCCCGGGCTCCACACAAGGACCTGCCCCAACCCTCCACCACCTCCCCCACCACCACCACCACCACCACATCCATCCTCCGCCACCACCACCACCACATCCATCCTCCACCACCACCACCACCTCCACATCCATCCTCCACCACCACCACCATCACCACCGCCACATCCATCCTCCACATCAAACCTCGACAATCCACCATCCAAATCCATCCTCAACCATCACTACCACTACAACCACCTATATATATATATATATATACGTATATACACAAGACTATAAGCAAAGGCTCACACAGAAATACGTCCTCTCACTCCCTCCCCTTACCTAACTCACACACCCACACACACCCCCACACCCCCCCCCACACACACACCCCCCCCCCCCCCCCCCCCCCCCACACACACACACACGCCCTGTCTTCTTGGAGGTGTAGGAGGATCAACGCTAGGTGCGATGGACTGCTTCAACCTTTCTCCTTGCTGGCCCCAACCTAACAACACGCTGCCAGGTCAGGCCTGCTCCAAGGTCAGGCCTGCTCCAAGGTCAGGCCTGCTCCAAGGTCAGGCCTGCTCCAAGGTCGCTGCCTGCTGCCTGCTG
This sequence comes from Muraenolepis orangiensis, assembly GCA_027704905.1. NCBI lineage: Eukaryota > Metazoa > Chordata > Actinopteri > Gadiformes > Muraenolepididae > Muraenolepis > Muraenolepis orangiensis. The sequence goes on from CM051001.1 coordinate 34,580,797, forward strand.
GGTCCAGACTGAGGGGGACGACAGGAGTTGGGGAAGGGCGTTTGGTGGGCGGTGGAACCCCAGTCCAGACCAGGGCTGTCCAGGCCTGACCTCGCTCTGAAGCCATTAACACCTTTGGCATTTTTGGGTTTGAATCAACGACGGCATTTCCGGGAAAGCGATGGGGTCTGTGCGGTTCAGCACGCCGCAAAAGCACCCAGTTCCTCATTGGAAGTCCTTGAAGTGCGACAGTCTTTTATACTTCGAGAAGAAAAAACAAGGGACCAGGGGAGGGGGAGGCAGTGGGAGAGGGAGGAGGGGGGTGGTTGGGGGGTGCCGTTTGTAACGAGATTTGCTCGTCTGTTGATACAATAAAAGCCACTTAAAGAGTGGGGAGATGAAGAATTATCGGGCTGTCGACAGATATTATCACCGCAGCTTGAAGACTCGAGTCTCAAGTTCTGCTGTGACTCTGGGAGCTGTGCTCTCTCTCTCTCTCTCTCCCCCCCCCCCCTCCCCCTCTCTCTCTCTCTTCTACGGAAATATCCACTGCCCCCTCCCTCTGCTCTCACCCCCTCTCTCTCACCCCCTCCCTCTCGTCTCACCCCCCTCCTCTCTCTCTCTCCCTCACCCCCTCTCTCTCTCTCTCACCCCCCCTCTCTCTCTCCACCTCTCTCTCTCTCTGACCCCCTCTCTCTCTCCCCCTCTCCCTCTCTGTCTCTCACCCCCCCCTCCCTCTCTCTCTCTGACCCCCTCTCTCTCTCCCCCTCTGTCTCTCACCCCCTCTCTCTCTCTCCCCCTCTCTTTCTCTGTTTTCTGACGGACGTGTCAGGGGCTAATTGATAAGAATTGAGTTATTGAGCGGAGTGCCCTTCCTGGACCCTGAAGGACTAACACCAATACAAATAGCCTCCAAACACTATTGGAATTCCACCGGAGGCTCCAACTTAGCGGCTCCATAATAATATTGTTCTAATAATCGGAGCTCACAGGCCATCAAATATCACGGCGGTTTGCTCAATTGATTCAGACAGCGGAGAAGGAGGGAGGGAGAGAAATGCATTTGCAATTTTCCCATTTGTGATCTGCATGGCGTTTCATTGGTCTGTTTTTAATGATAGAAAAGAAAGACAAAAGAATCCACTGGGCATGAAGCTATTTTGTGTTGTTTTGTTGTGGTCCTCTGTGTCCTCTGGATAACTTTGTCATAATGCGGTAACGCGGCCCGGGCCACGTCTCTTAACAGGGGCCACAAACAAGCAAGGTGGACACTAAACCCCATCCATCGGTGGGAAGTTTGGTCGACTTTCGATATTTCATTTCCATTACTGGAAAGGAGGGGGCTGCTGGATGCTTCAGCAGTGGCAGCGGTGCGTTTCTAAGCTACAGATAATAATAATAATAATAATATAATAATAAATATATAATATCCTGAGTAAAAATACATGCAGCCGCTGTCATCACCGAGCGGCGGCCGGCGCACAATGTCAGGCACCGCTGTTTGCGTTTCTCTTTTAATAAGATAAGATCAAAAGACGCGTCGTTCACACCTTCGCTCACTTCAATTGAATAGTTGACGGTTGACAGTTGGGCGGGAAGCGGCTGGAACCCGCGGGTGCCGTATCACAGTCCGTCAGGCGAGGCAGAGGATTCGTTTCCGTGTGCATGCGTGTATGTGCGTGTGCGTGTGTGTGTGTGAGCGTGCGAGTGTGGAAGAGATTCGCTGACTCGGCGCACAGCGGAATAAGGGGGTGAGTGAAGGCAAGTGGCGCGGCGTCGAGCCGATAATGGAAATATTTGTGATAAAGAGGTAATGGAGGTGGGATCGCAGGTAAAGGAAAGACGGAGGGGGGGGGGGGGGGGGCGGCGACGACGACGACACACCCCTCATGAATAATAAGAGGTGTGGGGAAAGTGGGGCCGTGCGGATTGGTTTGCTTTGCTACGCGCACACGCAGCCGCAGCTCTTTAGAATATGTTTTGACGCCGTGTCCTCGCATACGCGGCCCGTGTTTATCACCTACTTACAGGGCGCAGGCAACAATGAAACCCAGTGACGTCATTCAGCAGAAGCCAAGGTACCGTGAGGGGTTACGACAAGGACTTGTTCATAAATATGTTACTTTTAAACCAATAGTATTATGGCCTTTATACTGTCGGTTGAACCCACCTGAATGAACGAGAAGGATGGACGAAGGCTTTAACGTTACTCTGTGGCTTGTTTACTCACGGAGTTAGTGCTCGATTGTGTTGACTGAGGAACTAGACCCAGAGCAGAACCCTCCGTCCTGCTCCGCGACAGGTGGGGTGACATGATGGTACCGTTCAGCGGAGCTTTATTTTTTTTTTTTTTTTTAATTTATTTATTTTTGAAGCCAAGCTATGGTGAGTGGCCATACCTTGGCTAAACGACGCCCTGATGTATCCTATCACAGTTAGACTGTTAGGGCTGTTGGAACAGTTTCACCTTTTTTTGGGGCACTGCTGACCACTTTGATATAGATAATATTGTTGGGAACTTTTTGGACCATTATTTGTACACTTTTGTTTTGCGCTCAGTAGGTTTTCTTTTCTTTTCGTTTTAATGGATTCATGACGTGAATTCAGAACAGTGTGGATGATTTCTGAGTTTGATACAAGATACAAGATTTTTCTTTTGCCATTTGTAACAAGTCCATAGGAACGCTTACTCCCCACTCCCTCCCGCAGTATACATCTCAAAAACAACACCATCAAAATTAAAATTATATATACAATCAATAATATTGTATATAAACCAAAAAGAGCAGCAAAGTGACATAAATGATGTACATGTTTTTTGAGTTTTTTTAGTTATTTTTACAAAAATGTTTCAAAAACATTTAAAGTGCCAGTAGTGCAGCAGCATCGTGAATACAGTGCAGTGTAATGGTAATGACTATGTTATGAAAGTGAAAGTGGCAGCACTCCTAGCAGTTCAGTAGGTCACTGCCTGTGGATAAAAACTATCCTTAAAGCTGGTAGTACTTGTACGGATGCTGCGCAACCGTCGACTAGACGGTAGGGGAAAGAAGAGATGGTGCCCAGGGTGGTTTCAGTCCTTTATGATGGACATGGCCTTCTTCCGACATCTGGTCCTACAGATCTCCTCAATGCATGGAAGTGCACACCCGATGATCTTCTCTGCCGTCCTCACGACCCTCTGGATGTCTTTTGTGTCCTGTTCAGTGGTGTCTCCGTACCACACGGTGACACCACCCGTCAGGACGCTCTCTGCGGGGCCACGGTAGAAGTTCACCAGCCACCTCTGGCCTATACCGCTTTCTCTGAGGCACCGCAGAGCATAGAGGCGCTGGTGTACCTTCTTCAGCATGACCTCCGTGTTGTGTGTCCACGCCAGGTCATCGGATATCTGTAGTCCTTGGAAACGGAAGCAGCTGACGACTTCCACCGGTGTCCCGTCCAGGCTGATGGTGGAGTGGATGCCCCGGTGGCTCCTGAAGTCCACGATGAGCTCCTTGGTCTTGCTGACATTCAGTGCGAGGCTGTTGTCCTCACACGTCGCGTCAACCGGACCACCTCATCTCTGTACTCCGTCTCATCTCCCTCGCTTATCAAGCCGATGACTATGGTGTCATCTGCAAACTTGATAATCCGATTATTGCTGGGCAGTGGCAGTACAGTCATGTATGTACAGCGAGTACAGCCGGGGACCGAGGCAGCAGCCTTGGGGTGCTCCGGTGTTGAGGACCAGAGTGGATGAGATGTTGTTCCCAATCTTCACCACTTGAGGCCTGCCCGTCAGGAAGTCCATAATCCAGTTACAGATGGGGGTGCCCAGACCTAGGTCCCCCAGTTTCAGGACCAGCTTGGAGGGAACGATGGTGTTGAACGCTGAGCTGTAGTCAATGAACAGCAGTCTGACGTAGGTGTCCCTCCTGTCTAGGTGCTGCAGGGCCGTGTGTAGTGCCAGGGAAATGGTGTCGTCTACAGTCAAGTTTCTCCAGGCACTTCATGGCTATGGGTGTTAAAGCCACTGGACGATAATCATTGAGGCATGTTACCTTGGTCCTTTTGGGTAACGGCACAATGGTTGTCTCTTTGAAGCACGCTGGGACGACAGACTGTTGCAGTGATGCGTTGTAGATGTCGGTGAACACAGGAGCCAGCTGGTCAGCGCAGGTCTTGAAGATGTGGGATGGAACTCCGTCTGGGCCGGCTGCCTTCCCTGCCTTCACCCTGATGGTCCTGAATGTTCTGCGGACCTTCTTCTGCGGTTCTTGTTTTTGTAGTCCAATTTACCCTTCTTGATGGCTTTTCTGAGTTCGTACTTGGCCTTCTTGTAGAGATCGGAGTCGCCTGTTGTGAAAGCGGTCCGTTACTTGTTCCGTATGTCAGCATTCATCCATGGTTTGCGGTTCGGAAATGAGTGAACAGACCTGGTCGTGATGCATTCCTCCACTAGCCTGTTAATGTATGCTGTGACATGATCTGCATACACATCAAGGTCAGTGGTCTTGAATACACTCCAGTCAGTGATTTCTAGCCCCCCCTGCAGGTGTAGTACGGCATTGTCTGTCCAGCATCCAGCGATGCTGGACGTTGTTAAATATCATTTGTTTATTTATTGTAGAGTAGTGACGAGTCAAGTCAGAGCGCCCTGCGGCTTTTAATCAAAATGGATATTAAACTCACGGCGCATATTTCATATTTCATAACACGCACATATAACACTGGGGGGCTTGGAGCACTTGAATCACTGGTTGCAATGAAGCCATATTTTATGTACATCTCATCGTATTTTCTATTGAAAGAGGCTTTAGTTTTCAGTTTATTTTGGTCTTGGCCTCCTGCCCTCCTGCTGTCTCCTCTGTGTCGTCATCATCATCGTCATCGTTAGGTATTTGATCTCCTCCAAAGAAACTATCCAGCGAGGTTTGTTTTTTACTCATCTTTGATTGCTAGCTTCTGAATGCACAGAAAAGTAGTACAGAAAAGTGACGAAAGAAGTACAAGGTATTTCACACATAAATAGCCTATGATGTCATATGTTTTATTCATAATTATTATTACAGCTATTATTCTCTTTTTTCTTTTATAATTTTATTTTTAAGTGGTTGGGAACCACCAGAGAAAAGAACAACGGAGAACAATCTTAGGCCTGTTGAAAGCCCATAATAATGATAAACAGGATTATATCGAAGAAGCCTAGCTCGTCTGTCTACAGCAACATCAGTAGCTTCATACTGTACTGTTACTTTAATCTCGCAATGTTGTGTGCTTAACTATAAATAAGGCAGGCACAACAGAGGCACGAGAGAGAGAGAGAGAGAGAGAGAGAGAGAGAGAGAGAGAGAGAGAGAGAGAGAGTGTGCATTAAGGCATGCATGAAAGATAAGGC
>CM051001.1:34588655-34596155 GCA_027704905.1 Muraenolepis orangiensis
GTGTGATATTTACGCGGAATCCCTTGAACTTCTTCCTGCCTGTTTGTTTGTTGTGGCGCCGGTGTAATTTCAATTATGGCCCCGACTGTTGATGAGGTGGGTCACACGTGCGGCTAATTGACAAACAACACAAGCCCCGCCCCCACCTCCCCTCCCCCCCCCCCCGGGGAACACAACAACAATGCTAACTTAAAAAATAAATAAAAAAGATTGTCGCCTTTTTTTCGGGGGGGGGGGGGGAACTTTCATCTTTATTTTTGAAAATGCAAATGAAATGTGTTTGTTCTTTTCATCCCACCTGCTGTTAGATTAGCTCTACTGCTCGTTCTCGTCCTACGAAATTACTTTCCCCAACTCTGGGCGACTTCACCGCTCTGTGTACATGTTTGTGTTCCATCTCTCCACAGACAGATTTAAAGTTAGTCGGCTGCCTTATTTCATTTGATGCGCTTGGCCTCAATAAACCAACTTTGTCTGAATATGATTTTTAGTTCAAATGACGGCTACTTATATTTCTTCTCCGCTAAAAGCTCCACTCACTTTAAGTTGCCAAACTTTTAAATTGAGCCGTGACCGTTGTGTGTTTCTCCTTGTCCCACTTTTGGGATCAAACTTTGATTGTTCACATTATGTCATAATTCTATAGTGGTTTTACTGGACTACTAAGCACTGTATTGATCATGCTGCTGCAGTACTGGAACCTGAAAATGCATTTTGCACCATTGGCCATCTGTATATTCTGTATTATCCATCAGTCACTTTATTGTTATTGTTATTGTGTATAGTACTGTTATCGTATAGTGTTGTGTTAGGTATAGTATAAAGTTGGTAGTATATAGTGTTGTTTAAAGTATAAAGTACGGTATACAGTAGGTAGTACATAGTGTTGTTTATATGAATCAGTGTTATTAGAGTATAGTATTGTTGTAGGAATACGGCGGGAGGGAATGGGGAGTAAGCGTTCCATTGTACTCGTTGCACACGGCAAAAAGAAAATGTGTTGAATCTCGATTGACCTAGTTTTACCGTTTACTATTTATTGATCCAGCGGGCGCGTTTATCCAAAGCGGGGTTCAGATGCAGGTCCTAGAGACTCCCTGCAGGCCGCCATGCAGACCATAGAGGAGTCAAAGCACAGACCTTTTCGGTTGCTTATATCCACTCTCCTAGTGCCGGCTGCACTGAAACACCGGAAAAAACAGTTTCTAGTTGAGACACGCTTGATGGGTGGATGGGAATCTAGTGGAGCCGGGCGCATTCCCATCCACCCATCAAGCGTGTGTTTCACATACTTCGGAATGCAGAGTCGTATCGTATTTAGATATAGTATAGTTTTCGTCCGCCCGCCTGGCGGTTGTGCAGCCGGGGGGCCCGTGGCGGTGGCTCTTGGTGTCTTAACAGCACCTACCCCCCCCCCCCGCCCCCCCGCCTCCTCGCCCCTATCTGGAATGAACATGCGGTGGTCACAGTAGCCTACGGCGGTTCAGGAATGAAGGGGGACATGAAATTGCTCGTGCCGAGGTTGGTAGTGCTTTGCTATACGGTTTGTGTTTCCGCTGTATCTTGATCTATTAACGTGTGGAACCACACGTCCTCCTGGAAGGAGACCATGGGAGACCGGTGACGCGATGGAAGAGATCACACACAGTGGTGCTCTGTCAAGGTGGTGCTCTGTCAAGGTGGTGCACCCCAAGGTGGTGCTCTGTCAAGGTGGTGCACCCCAAGGTGGTGCACCCCAAGGTGGTGCTCTGCCAAGGTGGTGCACCCCAAGGTGGTGCACCCCAAGGTGGTGCACCCCAAGGTGGTGCTCTATCAAGGTGGTGCACCCCAAGGTGGTGCTCTATCAAGGTGGTGCACCCCAAGGTGGTGCACCCCAAGGTGGTGCACCCCAAGGTGGTGCTCTATCAAGGTGGTGCTCTATCAAGGTGGTGCACCCCAAGGCCTCGGGGGAATCCAGCTGGGAGCGGAACACTCAGGACCACGGCCACTGCTCCCATCTCTTCACTCCCAAATAGGGATGGGACGATCACGTTTTTTGCCACCGATCACCGATCACCAATGAGAAATATCTGCCCCACCGATCACCGATCACTTTATTTTTTTTGCAGCTATAGCGGTCTACAGTGTATTGCTGCTATAGCAGTCTATTATAGCAGGGGTTCCCAAACGCCGGGCCGCGGACCGGTACCGGGCCGTGGAGGTGTTACTGCCGGGCGGCGAAACAGCTGTGTGTTTATCATCATATTTGACTCAAATAATTTGAGTATAGGTGAACGGCGGGCGGTATAATCTATATATAGAGATGATATATATAGTATAATCTATATATAGATTATATAGCGGTATAATCTATATATATAGATTAAATATATATCGGCGGCATAACGAGAGACTTTCAGTTACACGCGCTACTAAAGAGACTACGCGCTAGTGACGTGTCGGTCGCGAACGAGCCGGGTTTGTGTTACGGGCGCTCCGCGTACATGCGCGTTTATACTGAAATCGAGCCCTGCCGTTTTGTTAGGGGTGTGTGTTGACACACACTTTGACAACCGGTCCGCGAAAATTGACAACTGGTCCGCGAGATTTTTTTTCATGTATCTGCCGGTCCGTGGCACAAAAAAGGGTGGGAACCCCTGTATTATAGAACAGTTTCATCCATCATGCATTCCTGGGGTTCTCGTTCTCCACGGTCAGTTTAACAAACTCGCCATGCTGCGCTGGGTGATGGGTTTTCAGGTGTCTTATTAAATTTGTCTTGTTGAAATTTTTTACCTTGCTTCCTCCACGAGATATTTTCTCTTTGCACACATTACAGATGGCAAATGTTACATCTGTATCACACACTTTGAAGAAACTCCACACTGCAGACACCGCTGACATTGAGGCAGGGCGAGTATCACTCTGTTTAGAAAAGAGGCGGGGCCCCACGTGTTTTACTCGCTGGTAAAGAGATGAGCTCACGTGTTTCTCACGTGCAGGATCGGCTATGAAATCGGCAACATTAAAGAAAGATCGGCATTCTCCGATTGCGCATTTTTCTTCAAAATCGGCCGATAATGATCGGAAGCCGATCGATCGTCCCACCTCTACTCCCAAATGATCTTAATATACAGTATTTCACTGGTTAATGATATGAATATACAGTATTTCACTGGTTAATGATCTTAATATACAGTATTTCACTGGTTAATGATATGAATATATAGTATTTCACACGTAAATGATCTTAATATACAGTATTTCACTGGTTAATGATATGAATATATAGTATTTCAGTCATTAATGATATGAATACTATATATAGTATTTAACACGTAAATTATATGAATATACATTATTTCACACGTTGATGATATGAATATACATTATTTCAGTCATTAATGATGTGAATATACCATATTTCACTTGTTAGTGATATGAATATACAGTATTTCAGTCAATATTCAGTATTTTAGTCATTAATGATATGAATATACGATATTTCACTCATTAATGATTTGAACATACAGTATTTCTCTCATTAATGCTATTAATATACAATATTTCTCACGCTAAAGATATGATTTAACAGTATTTCTCTCGCTAATGATATGAATATACAATATTTCTCTGGCTAATGGCCAGCAGCTGGAAGCCAGTAGACTCTGGAAGGGGGGAGATCAGTTCCCATTACGCTCGGCAGGTCTGTCATAATCAAAACTAATAACAAGGCTGGAATTAGCCCTCAACAGGGCAATAAGATATCCACCTGCTGTTTGTTATAACCCGTCATGGCTTTAAATACCAGCCATTTGGCCTACGAACGGCTACTCACACAGATATCGCCCTGTTAAATACAGCGCAGTGAGAAAAAGGGAGAAAAAAACTCGCTATATCTAATAGATCTCAGATTTTGCTCAAAACGACATTATATATTTTTGTTCCCTTCTCCATGAACTCGTCTCCCACTCGGCGGCGGTAAGTGTTTCTGTGTCAACCGAGGGTACAAAGGTCGTGACTGGACCTGGCTTCACATCGCCTCTGTTATCCTGCTCCCCCCACACCCGCTAACCCCCATGTCCCACAATCTAACTCCCTGGCCCCCCCTTCTCCCTCACCACCACCATCAGCACCACCACCACCACCCACAACCACCACCACCACCACCACCACCACCACACCACCACCACCCACCACCACCACCACCACCACCCACCACCACCACCACCACCCACAACCACCACCACCACCCACACCACCACCACCACCCACCACCACCACCACCACCCACCACCACACACCACCCCCACCACCACCCACAACCACCACCACCACCATCAGCACCACCACCACCACCACCCACCACCACCACCACACCACCACCACTCAGCACCACCCACCACCCACCACCCACCACCACCACCAGCACCACCACCCAACACCACCACCACCACCATCAGCACCACCAGCACCACCACCATCAGCACCACCACCACCCACAACCACCATCAGCACCACCACCCAACACCACCACCACCACCACCATCAGCACCACCACCACCACCACCACCACAACCATCAGCACCCAACACCACACCACCATCGCACCACCACCTGCACTACCACCTGCACCACCAGCACCACCCCCTTAACCCTACACCGTGTTGGTCTTCACTCATCAGCCCTTACTCTCCCTCCTCCCTTTCCTCCACTTTCATTCGCACCTTTTTTCTCTTCGACACCCCCCCCCCCTCCACCTCTTCCTCCTCCTCCTCCTCCTCCTCATCTCCAATAGTGCGTTGCCACGGCAGCAGCAGCAGCAGCTGCGATAGTGTGCCTCCCACACCTGTGCGAGGAGGACTGCTGACCTTGGCAGCGGGACCCAGTGTCGGGCCATGATTAATGTCCTTACAAGGTAAAAAGAGAGTTAACGTACCTTACCTCCTGTGGCCATTGTTTACATCCATATATTTATTGTCTCTATTTGTATTTATCTATACGTCGTATATATATATATTTATATCCGCGACGGACCCCATTCCTGACGCAGGATCTCATCAGATAATGGACACACATCTCTTCTCGGCGCTCCCTCCGCGGGTCCTCTCTCTCTTCTCTCCCCCCCCCCCCCTCTCTGCAGGGGGGGGCTAGTAAACACAAAGTGTGAGTTTTACATCGTCTGTCTCCTTAGAATGATAAAAACAGCCCGGGACTCTCGATGGGATCATCGCAAAGGTGAGCCCGCTGCCTCCCCGTTCGATAATGCTGTTACCTGTACACCGTTTGGGGTTTTTCTGCCCTGAGGAGAAAGACGTGTGGGTGTGTTTTGGTTGTGAAGTTAAGATTCCCCTCAAGGACGAATGCAGTGTGAAGGAAAAGATCCCCCCCCCCGGCCCCCCCTTCCTCTGTTCCTTCTTCTCCTACAGCGCTGGATAAAAGGAAACAACACATTCGGGCTCCGAATCACCGTGGACAGATCTTTTAGGCGCCGTAAACAAAAGGTTTGAATTGAGGGTGGCGATAGAGTGAAGTCGTGAAGGAGCGGGATCCCAGTCTGCCGGGGATAAAGCAGAACGTGGGGAGAAGCCACCCTTGTGTTTGCAAAAAGGCTTCATGCAAAAAACATGTTTTGATTTAAGTTATTTCCTGCACTTTGCCTCTTAGAATTTCTTTCGTACATCACCGACGGTACTCCACAATGGAATATTGTAGCCCTGTGATGTAGTGCACTCTACCATGTTTGTGTATTCTGATCTTTATATTGCACCTCAATGCAAGTTATATTTTGCATATAGGCTCAGCCTATTGTGGTTCAATGCTTTCCAAACTGTTTCTGCACTCCTCCAAGCAGCTTCATGTATCTGGCTGTGTGCAGCGGTGTGTTGCGTGATACGTCTATTTATAATTGCCACTAATGCACTCATTTTTTTCCCCAATTGCTCCGCAATAAGCAATTCCAATTTGAGATGAGTTTGGAGGGTCAAAACATCCCCCCCCGCCACCTCTGCATGTGAATATAGTGGGTTTAATGAGACAGCCATTAAAGGGGGCATCTTGGCTCATAATGCAAAATAAGAGAGGCCAGCCAGAAGTTCACCGGCAAACTTTTAAAAGTCTATTTGCGCGAGCTAATCGCCAAATGAGGAGGAAGCGTTGGGATGATCAGGCCCGGGCGCTGCTGCCCACCGCTGTGCGTTAGCCACGCGTTATGAACGCCCAGATCAGCCATACTTTATCCGGGCGTCACACTTAAAAGTCACTAAATTTAGCCGGCCACTTAAAAAGATGACAAAAAAGTTGGTGTTTCCCCAGAGCGGAGGAAAGGGGTGGGGATGGGGTAGGGATGGGGTAGGGGTGGGGATGGGGATGGGGTAGGGGTGGGGATGGGGTAGGGGTAGGGGTGGGGATGGGGTAGGGGTGGGGATGAGGTAGGGGTGGGGATGAGGTAGGGATGGGGTAGGGGTAGGGATGGGGTAGGGGTGGGGATGGGGATGGGGTAGGGGATGGGGATGGGGTAGGGGTGGGGATGGGGATGGGGTAGGGGTAGGGGTGGGGTAGGGGTGGGGGGGAAAGTGCAGTTCAATTGCACTTCACCAGTTGAATTAGTGTCGGGTCAGCGGAAGTGGAAATGCCAGTTCCTATTTTACCACCGTGACACACCAGTTAATTCAGCACCAGCTTCCTCTCTCTGTGGAAAATACTTGCTTGCTTTTGTCTTGTGGGAACGTGTGGTTTACACCTCTCTCTCTCTCTCTCTCTCTCTCTCTCTCTCTCTCTCTCTCTCTCTCTCTCTCTCTCTCTCTCTCTCTCTCTCTCTCTCTCTCTCTCTCTCTCTCTCTCTCTCTCTCTCTCTCTCTCTCTCTCTCTCTCTCTCTCTCTCTCTCTCTCTCTCTCTCTTTCTCTTTCCCCCCCCCCTCCCCCGGCCACACGCTCCCACAAATGAGACACGGGGTGAGGCTTCTTGTTCGCTTGTTTTTCATTTAAATTTATTATATTTATTATTTAATATTTATTTATTTTTTGGGCGGTGAAAGGCTGCGCTAAAAGACCCTCGACCAGATGAAGGCACGTGGGCAGGTGAGCGCTTCGATGAGTGTCTCTTAAAGCCCGCCCCCTCGTCTTGTTCTCGGCGCACGTTCGCCCGGCCCTGATCTCAGGACGGTGAAAAGGTTTCCATGGTTCACATTTACCACACATTGTACCAAACTAAAATGTATGTATTATTTATTTATTTATTTTATTTTTTAAATACCACAACTCAATTGCGGGCGAGATCCTGGTTTGGTAAGGTGCTTTTTCCTCGGTATGAACAGTGGAAAATAAGTCGTAAGGGCCAGGGAGCACAGCTCAATACTGCTCCAACCCCCTGGCCCTGTTCTCTGTGTTGTAGGGTGTAGTACTCTCTCTCTCTCTCTCTCTCTCTCTCTCTCTCCTCTCTCTCTCTCTCTCTCTCTCTCTCTCTCTCTCTCTCTCTCTCTCTCTCTCTCTCTCTCTCTCTCTCTCTCTCTCTCTCTCTCT